>CABEEJ010000384.1:113018-194937 GCA_901482245.1 Timema douglasi | reverse complement strand
ATATATATATATATATATATAAAAGTGCATTTGATGTATGTCAACTGTGTTTACCATTAATATTTCAGAATAACTCTTTTCGTTTATATAATTACTATTTTACTTTGATTCATTTATAAATAAACAAAACCATTTTCAGTTTTTTTAAATCTAAACTGAAACTTAATAGTGATACATATATAACTAGGTACTATGCCAGCTTCGTAACTTAAAATAAAGTATTTATCTTAGTATATTATTTAGCTGTTTTTTTTAAATTTTGACTTAATAATTTTGAAGATTAATATTATACTTACCATTAAAAATATTTTCAAAGTTAATGGGCAAAAATATATCACAGCCATACTCAATCATTCGACTACTTAGAGATTTTTTTTTACAAACTGACTTATACAACTAATAAATATCATGAGAAGTAAGAGCTTTATTTTTATCTAATTTAGGGGATCACTATTTTTTATTGAATCAATAAGCCTGGTTTTTTATGAGCTTATATCCTGGATTTTGTAAAAGTATAAAAAAATCCTCGATTTTTTTTTTAATCTTCCATAGTATGAGTATAGTCTAGTGATGGGGTGGCTAGTGGATTGATGGAAATGCAATAAAAGTCCGATAGGAGTGTACTAATAAATTGTTTTCAGCCCTTTTTATACTTTCCAATGAACCAACCACAGACAGAATGATGTATAGCTAATATATTCATATATTTTTATTTGATTTAAGAGAAAATCTTATATTGATTGAGGAATAAATTTACTAACACAATCCCGTCAAGCCTTGATTACCTTGTCAGCCACCCACAATCTACTCGTGATCAACAGAATACAATTAAGCCTTTTTATATTTCTATAAAATAGCAATAAATTACCTGTCAATATTATTCACACATACGCTTTAAGATTCTTCACCGCCTTGAGTATTGTTGTCACCACATTCCTATTTAAATTGATGACAACCATGAGTGAAAATATCAAATCACAGGACAAAGCTCAAAATGTTCTATTCTTCCCACGATGAACTTTTCAATCGATAAAGATCCATCAAAACATGTCTCTTTGTTTGATTTTAAGGATGAAACCATTAAATCCTTAAGTCCTGGTAACTTTCCAGAATATTTAAGGAACTAAGAAAATATTTAATTCAAAATATTTAAGTATATATTGCTGCATCTAATCTTTAATCGAAATTTGTATAAGATCTCTAATACCTAATATAATATGATTAATTTTAAAATAAATCGATTACAAATTAAAAACATATTCTAAACCATTAATTCATCACTTAAGAATTGATAAATTTTGATTCATATGAATTTCAATTGCGATCAAATTACCTAATTTTTATTGATAGGCATACATAATATTGATCTTGATTTAAGTCTTAGACTAGTTTGTTATATCATTTTGTTTAATTTAACGTTTTAACTTGAGTGGTTTTATAAATTTATAACCTGTAATTGATCATGGCAAATATTTATTGGTAATATATCTCTGGAAAAATATATTTTTTCGACTGTAACGAGTGAAGAAGGCNAGGGGGGGGGGGGGGGGGGGGGGGGGGCGGTTGAGTTTGTCCGATTATTTTTCTACTAGCAGATATAAAAAAATATTAGTAATTGAAGAAATTATTATTATAAGTTATTTATAGACTATGTTTTCAAAGGAGCAATGGGTATCTACCCTCATTCCGACAACTTTCTGGTCTGTGTTATAATCACTACCAAAAATTTATCGCCTCAACCCGTTCTCAATGATGGTCTCTTGACCTATCACTTCGTGGGCTTAGGGTTCTTAACAAGATTTCAGCTGGAGTGCATTAAATATGTATAGGCCTATTTAATTTAAGCTGATATTACTATATAAACAAAAGAATACCAGAATGGTTTTGGATATTATCTAATAACAATTCGTCTACGATCAATTCCAATGATGAGGCTTACAGTCTCTTGGCCTTCCTATCAAAACTGAGATAAATTATTCTCACTATGTATGGATAGATTGTTAAATGCGTTGCCCTGAGTGTTAGAAATAGAACCAATGGCAAGGTTTAAAAGGATATTCAACCAAGGTTTTGTTTATTAATAATTATGAGTAAAACTGAGTTACAGTGACAATAAGTAAGATGAAAACATAATATATTTGGAAATGACTTTACCGACAATCATTCATGGGATTGGTCTAAATGGTCCTTTATGTTAATTATTATTATTTGTTTCTCACTCTCATTCTTTACATGAGTGACAAATTATTTTTAAGGGTACCTCCTACTTAAATGTAAATATAATCAAACCATGGTATTTATCATGGTAATTCTTGCTATGAAGCGTATTGTAAAGGAAAATACTATTCAATTAAATAAGGATATTTTGCTGTGTCATTTAAAAAATGACTTTATTATTTTGAGGACGTCTATTTCTAACAATTTTCTTTGATCTAACAATTACGACATTTCCTATGAAATAAAGTTGAAGATGATCCAATTTATATTTTCACTATATTTAAAGGATCTAAAATATAAAATATTGACTAAGGCTTTTAAGTAGAAGGTGGTAAGAATATTGACACCCCTCGCCGCCATTTTTAAGTAAACCGCAGAATACTTCTTAAATAACGTGGAATTTCAGGACGTCTTCAACGCGTCTCCGTATTACGGCAGGTGACCCTCTTACATAAATATACTGAAGAGAGTAACCAAGAATTTATTCTATCATATAATTATAATAATATATATATATATATATATATACACACATAAAACCAATAGTGAAACTGTCCGAGCAAATTTCTGTCCATTTTCATGAACTGGCTTGCCATCTCGCAAACCGGTCAAAAATGTCATTACCTCTTGCCCATTTCATGAACTGGAACTTATTGTACTATCTACTACAGGCTTAATTGATGTTTTTTTTAAAGAAATTAAATTAAACTAACCCTACCTAACTTAACCTATCCTTCAATTCTAAAACGATTGCAATAATTTAAATTAACTTAAAATACAGAACCTGTTCTTCGTTAGTCCATTTTATGGACCAGGCAACAATTAGTCCATTTTATGAATTGGGTAATGATTGGAGCTTCCCAGTTCGTGAAATAGCCAGTCCATGATCTGGGCAACACAAGCGCCGCACAATTCATGAACTGGAACTAGTTTTCGCCTAGTTCATGAAATGTACTGTACAAACAAAGAAGCCAGTTCACGGAATGAGCAGAAATTAGTCCAATTCATAAAATGGCCTGTTTCCCTTTTGGAGGGGATAAAAATAATAAATAAAACCCTGTGTAATCTCGTCTGTGATCTAAACTTTTACTCACCCATTACTGACAAACCAAACAGGATCAAACTGACGCATTGGTGATAATCCCCAATATTAAACGTCCTTACAGTTGTAATTTAAACCAGGCCCTACTGTTAAAACTTTCATTATTATTAGTCTAGTTTGTTTATCATATTTGCCTTAATTGTTTTCTAGAGTACAGTAGCCCCATGGCTTCTTTGGTGCTGACTGACAGCTCACAGCTGACAGCTGATGGCTTTGAAAAGTTACCAGACCAAATTTTGTATCCCTACGCCGAACCATATGATCTGCAAAAACATGTTCTTAGCAGCTGTCACTTATGTCAGTCAAAATGTATATATATACATACCTAAATGTTGACTTTCAAAAGTCACTGTGAGTTGTCGGTCAGGACCAAAGAAGTCATGGGGCTACTGTATATCATATTAACTATTGTTTAAATAAAAGGCTAATTGTATGGATTGCTGGAAAAGGTCTACAAGTCAGAATTTTTGAATTTACTGTAGTACCTTTAAAATTCATATGACATTTTCATTTTAAGAAATTAATACTTAAATTTTTAGTTACTTTATTATCATTTTAGGACAATCACTTGCTTCGTAAGATTGACTATAGTTTTACATTAGTAATTAATTTAATAGTTTTAATAATCTATTTTAAAAACATTGCTTGGGGTTAATTTGCAATGAAATACAATTGGTCACCTCTCGCTCTAAAAATAATTTAAAAGGCTTTATTTAATTCAGTGTTTTGAGAAAGTAGTGCTATTAATTTCTAAATTCAAATTTATAGTTAAATAAATTAATTATAACAAACAAAAATCTAAAATAAAATCGTCATTAGATGTATTTAACAAAAATGGTTTTTTTTCAATCTTTTTTTTTTTTTTCAAAAATTTGTTAACAATTTGTAAACTTATTGTAAATAACTTCTATACGACCAAGCTTTTCCGTCATAGTTTAGTGTATTCTAATTAGTAATTTTATCCTTGTTTCTCTACTAGAGAAAATTGTGTTGAGTAGCGACGAAGGCATATTCCCTCNCCCCCCAATCCCACCCTCATTCTACTAGACCACTCACCCCTGCTCCAAACCCCACCCACCTCATTAATTGTATATTTGAAAGTGTAGAAGTAAGATGGGGGCTGAGCCTTTGGGAGTAGGGTGGGTAAAATAACCCCTATGCAGTATCCTATGGTCAGGGAGGAGGTCTCAAAATAAAGAGGGTTGGACGACTTTCTACTTTCGTTACGACGGCAAGAGGCTTACAATCACGTTTGGATGGGGTGAGTTCAGAAGTATGGTAGACGGTTAGGAGCCCCTCCTACTCAAATTATTATTGATTTTTTTTATCTATTTTTCCTAGGAAGAGAGAGAGTAAAAAAAAAAGTTTATAATTCGAAACTAAAATCTGTGTTGGTTTTGTTGGCTTAGTTATACTACTAACGTGGCAAAGTAGTACTACAAAATTAAAGTGGAATATATGAAATGGAAAGCCACGCCTATTATAAAAGTTTTCTCCTTAACAACCAATGGAATGATTAGAATTCTACCTTAGACCAATAGGAAGTCTAGGATCCCTACTTGGAACCCTCCTACTTTTAGCTTTCTCTTCTCTTTCTTCCTCCCCCCCGTACCTTCTTTCCCCCTTCCAACCCCTTTTCATGCACCCTTGTCTAGGTGGAGGGAAATGGGGGGGCCTAGAGAACCACACACCACCAAACTTATCCAATATGGCTGCTGAATAAGGTGAAAGGAAGTTGAGAAAATTGGTACGTCTATGCAACATGGTATTACGTCACAGAGACGTTCACGTTCACCAAGAGTCTAACGGTTCCTGGGATCAACAAAATAAACATCTCTACGGAAATAATCAGTTAACAATAACAACGTATTTTAATGAAGCCGGTCTCAGTGACACGGTGGCGTGTCGAGGTTATTTATCAGGAGACCAGGCCAGTCTATCAGCTAGATAATCACCCTTCCCCCAAATTAAGAGGTATCGATTTATATTAGGTAGTTAAAAAGTGGAAATCATTCATGCTATCCGTAAATATAGGTCAACGGAATTATTGAAGAGGTTTACAACTAGGGGACATTTTTATTTGCTCAAGTTAATTCAAGACGTATTATGATGGCATGTTTTTAATTAAGAAAAGTATATACCATCTAAATAACATACATAAAATTTAATTATATTTTTAATTTGGTAGAAGATAGGCCTCATAGAAGGTATACAAATAAAAAGCATAGGCAAGCAGTAAACTACTATTAACTCTGTTAAAATATTTCGAAAAAGTCAAATTCACGTCATTAATAATTAAGACCTATTGCTAGGCTGACTACCCCAAAAAACTCGAAATTAACTAACTATTTAGGTCCTATGATACAAAATTTGAAACATTTCTTTATTCGTATTATTACTTTTAGAAAGTTCTGTTTTTTAAAATGTTAATTAATTATTTTATTTTATTAATGTACTGCAATTACATTAATTGAAATATCACAATGCATAATTGTCTTTTGTACAAAGTAGATCATAAAACCTTTAAAAATATTTATCTATATTAGGCCTAATTAGGACAATGGAATTTGAGATAAACATATTTTCAATATTTTAATATTGGAAAGAAGATAATATATTACTTATCACCTAATAGTTTAATAAAAATATAATGATAACATTTAAAAGAGTTTCAATAAAATTTCGTGCATCCTAAAAATATATTATTATACTAAAATTTTAATGTCTGTTATCTTAATGAGTATATGAACATAGTTTTATAAACAAAGTTTTAAATTTCAAAAATGAATTTGAAATTATCCTTTAGAAATAACTTTTTAAAATTAATTAAAATAATCCATTTGATTCATATTGAATTCCATTAATTTAAGTAGTTGTTAATACATAGTTATCATAGCTTTTCTGAATGTATTAAAATAAACTTTGAGTTTATTAAATATGAAATCCAATTATATTATTATTTAATAAATGAAGTCTGGTAGTGACTAACAGTAAGGCACTTCTACATTTGTGTCGCTTTAAATCTGTCTCTTGAACCATTTTGACACCAAGACGCTATATTTTCCTATAACTTGATGCTAAAATTAGGTTTGAAGTTTGTTTGAACTGTTTAACAAAATATGGACGAACGTTATTCTCAAAATTTCCCTCTTTCTCTTTACCCACGCGAAAGCTTGTAATTGTATGTAATTAACGTATAATTTACAAAATATTACGCAGGCTATTGTGTAGCCCAAGTAGTTGCTTTATAAAAGAAAATAAATTATTAGAGAGCGTATTACTACAACCAAAAGAATGTAAGAGAGTGTTTATGATAATAGATGATCAGAGGAAACAACATAATATGTATCTAATTAAATGAAACGTAGTATTTGTAACCATTCAACCAAATATAATTTTATATAAAAATACCTTTTATTTAGTGAAATAAAATATTAGTTTAAGACAATGATATGGGTAAAATAGATAAAGTTCTGCTCTCAGCAAACATTTGATTATTAAATACAGAACACAAGTTTTAACAGTTTAATCAATATAAACAAAGTTTGATATTTAGTAAAACAACGCAAAACTGTTTGGATCCTAACCAGATACAATTTTGTTCCCTTTTCTCTCTTTGAACTCACATTTCTAAATTTCTGTTACAGTTGTGTGATTCAAGAGAAATTTGATAGAAACAAAAGTGAGTAAAATAGGTCTAAATCAAGCAAAGCTAGCCTTCCACGTAGCCTATATTTGCTTGGTTATTGAATACTGACTTAGGAGTAGAAAATACATATTGGCTTCAACAATTAGTTTCCGAAAGTTTTGTTATTTGGGCCGTATAAGGTGTATTAAACGTGATGAAAAACTTAAAACAATATATTGCTTTAATAAATATATATGTTTATTCAATTATTGTCTGAAGGGTATCAATATTATTGGAAAGTTTTGATAAACTAATCTAAAATATTTAATTTAATTTTGTAATGCTACTTTCTATACTGGAATTAAAAAGGTTAAAGCATGTTTTGATTTATTTTTTAAATAGGCCCCTATATATTTTATAACTTCTGAATAGAATGGGGTATAGTTTAAAAACGAATAATTTTATAACAAATATTGACTGCATTATAATATATTTCCTTTGAAAGGAGACAATATAAAAATACAATTACATATAATATTTAATCATAACATTGGGTATTAGGTTGTTTTATTAATTTGTTCCAATATTTTGATTTGTCAGAGTGTATTAATTTTTAATAATAATAATAAATATTTAACATGCATTTTGAAAACTGTCATAGCGACGGAATTACCACAGACTCAACTTACCTTGTCAAAGTCATCCTTAAAGGTGTTTTGGAATTCTTAATAAATATTTATTGAGGGAATTGAATATAATATAACAATAGGAATAGTTGAATGGAATTGAAATAATTGAACAAATTTATAGGTTTATTTGTTAACATTTACATTAAACATTACAATTGGACATAAATTTCTGAAAATCTGCAATCTCGAACACCATTTCCAAATAACCTACAAACACAACTAGACCAATAGTAAGTGACAGAATGTCTACATTCTTCGTCAAATGTGAAGAGTCACACAAACATAATATCCTTGGTAGTCCACGGTGTAGACATTGGACTAATACTCTACCTCTACACTCTTCATAAATCAAGTATTACAAAATATAAGTATTCAATGATTTTTTAGCACCGCGTCTTATTACTTATTCGGGTTATATACACGTATGTATTAATTAAGCTAATTAGATAAAGATAAAGAAAGTTGAATTTAGAGGAAGTGTACCCACATTTGCGCGGAGAGCGTAGGAAGCCATTTAAGAAAAACCATCCTCAGTACTCCCGACCGGGATCGAGCCACGATCTCTCCGTCATTGACATTATAGTTTATTGTGAGAGTAGCACTTTAGTACATGCGGCCTCCGAAGCATGTAAAGTGTTTAACTAAATAAATTGTGTATATAAATTCAAAGTCATGTGACTTCTATATATCATGGATAAAAGTGTTTCTCATTTTTAATTACCACCCAATTTAGTTTTATCTGCGTACGTGAAATCTGAAACAAACATAAAACAAAAATTAGTTTAATTGGCTACATGCAGGTTCAAGTTTTTATTTTATGAAAGTAAACTATTAAGGTTTAATAGCCTTAAAAAATAATTTGGTTGGCAGGAATTATTTGAGAAGTTTAAACTATGTTTACGATTTTAGCTTGTGATGTATAAAAAAAAACAATCCATACGTTTAATCATATCCTCTAATTATATGAAGTAAGAATCTAACCCAAACTGCATATTTTTAATAGGGAAATCTTTAAAAAAAAAAATGTTGTGTTTTTAGAGTCATTCTCTTATTGAACTATTTCGCAATAATTACAAATATTTCTTAACAGTATTAGGCCTATTAAATTGTATATAATGCCTTTTTCATGGGATAAAATGTTTATAAGCCCTGAACCCTTTGTTCAATCCATAATTGGTAGTAATGGCACGGAACTGTGCCTCCTTTTCCACATGACTTTTGTCTATAACAGACATGGCCAACACGCAGTCTACCTGTGGCCCCCGAGTTCGTTTTGTGTAGCTCAGCTAAAATCGATATATTTTAAATTGAAAAAATAAACAAAAAATTAGACTTTTGGAGATAACATAAAAACTCTCTAATTTCCATTAAGTTTACAAGCAGTTAAATATAATGTTTCTTGTGTAATATATGTATGTATATGTTAAATATAAAAAAAATCTTTCATGTTTAGATATATTTGGGCATAAGGTCCTTCAAATTTCATGCATGGCCCCCGGCTAGTTCCCCAAGAACCTATTTGTCCAACAACCGGAGAAAGATTGGACATTCCTCTTCTACAACAACAAAAACAAACATGTTATGCATTTTTTTTCGTATTTATTTCATATTATTTTATTTCTTAAAATAAACAATTAATTTCACTTTTAATTTGATATATATTTTTGTGTATTAGGTAAAAGTATATTTGTTTTAGTTCGAGATGCCTTGAAAAATTGTCACCCTTCTTCCGCGCACAATGTTGTATATGATTGACAGATTAATGTGACTTTTAAAAGAGGTTTTATATCAACAGATCATCAAAACATATCCTACAACTAGACAAGTCAGGTAAAGATACATTCAAAAGCAAATTATAATGCTTTGACTTATGCTAAGAAATAAAATGGCATAAGATATAGCCTATTGGTATGCTTAAGACTAATCTTAATGTGGGAGTGTAGCGATCGTGATAAAAGCGCAGAGTTATCACAGTTTTTATAGCAAACACTATTTTCGGTTAAAACATATTAAATAAAATATCTATCCTGTAGAAACATATGGTTTACATATTATTACATGTTTATATCAACAGTTCTTGAACATCTGTCAAGGATATCCTGAAATTTAATGATCAATTTTTTTTTAAATTAAAAAGTTTGTATTCTAACGCCGCTTAAAGATATTCAGAAACTATTGTTATCATCATGTGTAAGAAATTAATCTCTATATTTCTACTGATGCGAATATTTTATTTTGGCCTTCAGAATTTTTGCTACAAAAATTACCAAGATATGTACAGCAGGGGAGGGTGGGGATAGTCTTTACAGATTGGGATGATTAATTTTTATTGAAATACATAATTAATAAAACACGCTTATCTCAGTATTAATTGAAATATACATCCTTTCAGTGCATTATATATTTAATTTGGGAATATTAAGCATTTAAAGTTTTATCAAAATGTCATTATGTTCAGTAATGCATTTTATAACAACTTGCCTCCCGGTGAGGTTATTTGATACAGTGAGAGGGGTAAGTAGTTACAAAACTTATTAAAAGGTATATAAGATAAAACATATTTACATTTTCCTTCAATGCTTTTTTTTATTCATACAAAATTTTAATAAGAAATTAATGTATAGGTATTTAATTATGTATATTTAGAATGAACCGAACATGCAGATGAAACTCAAAATATGAAGAATATTTCTGATATTAAAATAGTTCAGAAATCTTACAAATTGACCTTTACATAACAAATATAATCCTATCAAGAAATGAATATAAAATATAATGATAATATGTCCACCATAAAAATAACAACATAGCAATGATTCTCCATATGAAATATCAACAAGAATATAGTCTAACTTGTGTAAATGAAATAGCTTTCTACTAGCAGAACAAATCCTTAACATAATAATCAAAATAGCCTACGAAATACCTTACAAATAAAATTACATAAACAGTCCAATTTACAATAAAAAAGCCTATTCTAATCACTTAGTTCTTCAATTTCAAAATCTGAATTGCAGTTATGACACACATAACTAGGATCCTCATTGGCACATTTTGAGTGAGCCCACCTCTTGCATCCGTTCCTGACCAGCCTATGACCTTGACCAAGGCTTCAAACAGTTGAGGTACACAAAGCCGTCATCTTCTTCACCGGAGCTTGAAAGGGATATATTACGTTTTGTAGATTGTCTTTTCTGCTGGAATTACTTCTTTTCACATGGGCATTTAACTCAATTCTTTTAAATGTTCTGCTTCTTACTGTGCCTTCTTGGGAGTGCTGGTCAACAAGGCAGCTTTAATTTTTCTGCGATTTGTTGTCTTTCTCGGTTCCTGTGACTGGGGTTTTGGTCGTGTGTCTTCTGGACTGACAACAGTTTTGACGATCTTTGCGTTGTATGGTGTAAATGAAGTCACCAGCTGAAGTCCATGCTCACTGTCAGTTCTATTCAGTCCATTGATTTCTTCTGGAACCTCGCCATATTCGGGCACATTTTTAGTTTGAGTGAATGATCTGTCTGTTACCTCTGAGGGGAGAAAGTCTTCCATCACCGCAACAAATCTCACCACAAGCCATGAAACAGAAAAGCCTAATACGACTAAACAAGTCATTCTATATCAATGGCTTTACAGCTACAATTACAGATATAAACAACTCACTAAACCGTTCAAGAATAAAATTCCTACCTTCAAAGAGTTATTATTCACAGGTTTCGATTTAAAGTACAATGTCTAGCTCTGAAAAGATAATTTTGAAATATCTAGCGCAAAAATTTGACACGCAATCCCAGCCTCGCTGGAACTGAACAGGATAGATACAGACAGACAAGGTATCGTGCTTCTGATTGATCTAGGAAATGCTGTGCCTTGCGCGTAATATTTCAGGTAGTCTGTAACAACGTACCCTTGTAATTACTACCCCCACCCTTTCTTACCTCGTCTCGCATCGCCTACACTCCTACCTTAAGGATAATTTTCTAATAAAACCTTGTAAATAGCCTGAATTCTTCATTTATGGTTGTTTTTTTAGAAAGTTTTAGTGAGAAATCACTAAACAATTGATTTGTTTACAATAAAACAGTAAAATAGTGTACAAAAAATCTTTTTTTAGAGTGATTTAAATAGTCCCTGGATCTAAAAATCTTAACTCTATTACTTCCTAATAGAATGTTTCTTTGACTTTGTCGGTAAAATACACAATGCAATGTTTAAAATTAAAAAAAAATTCTAAATCTAAATTTTATAGGTTCGTATAATCTAAATACGAAAAGACAATTACTTACACAAGTAAAATAAAATCAATCGATCTTACTTGGTCTTTTAAACAAATTCACAGTGGTTACTATTTGAAAAAAATTCTTTGTTAATCATATTTAACAAGCCATTGGTTTAAGAGTCGAGTAATTGCTTAAAAGATAGATTTATTTTTATTGACCCAAATATTCCTCAATCCTAAATATAAATGTTTCGTTCTTTGCTGGTGAAGTTCGTAGGTTGTTATTATTATTATTAATATTAGCACCGCGTCTTACTACCCGTTCGGCTTATACGCACTTATGCTAATGTGCAATGGTAGGGTGATTGTGACATGAAATGGATGACCTACAGTTTAACGTGGAATCCGAACCACGGTGGAGGCCTGGAATTCCCCACATTCACAAGTTGTGATTAATACACGTCTTGTCAGACATGAAGGAAGGGTTTGGTAATCAGATAAATCTGTGCCCGGACCAGGGATTGAGCACTGGACCCAAAGCATAGAAGTCTGACACCTTACCCCTAGACCACCGGGGCACCTTTTTCAATTCACTATAAAATGCCAGTGTTAAAATAAATAAGTATTAGTGTATAACCCGAATGAGTAGTTAGACGTGGTGTTAAAAGAAGTATTACTCAAACAAACAAAACTAATTACACTATAAGAGGTTTACTTTTTCAAATTGGTATAATATTTCGTCCCTCCCATTCTGATTATGATCACAGTATTTCCTTAATTTTTAAAGAAAGTGGGAACTGTAACTTAAGATATTATATAACCTTACTACAATTACTACGAATATTAATAAAATTAATAAACTTTGCCTTCATCGTTCATATAAAATAGTAATAAACGATTGTATTTCATCCAGTGAGCTTGAATTAATAAACCGCAAAGGTATTTCTTGTAAAATCCAGAATAACACTTGACATGATAAGACCTTGTTGAATAAATTAAAATAATTGTAAGTATGAGTGGCGACATACAAGTTGAGTTGTAATGCTTGAGCTACATCTAGGATTGTAATTGTCCCGGTGACGAGGACCCACCAACCTGAGGAGAATGTCATGGAAGACGTGTCGTGAATAGTAGGAGGATCAGAGTTTAGCTTATATGCTAATTATTACAAATCAGACTAGAACCGTTAACTCACTTAAACTTCCTCTCTCACCTGGTAATTTAAGCTTGTATTCAAATGTATGTATGCACACCTTACATCTCGGGGGGGTTATAGCTTTACAGTTGAAAAATTGTATTTAAAAACATACATTTAAAATTTATTTAGTTATTAAATTGTAAATAAGATTCGCGAGCCGGAAATTATTGATATTTTCCTTAGTAATATACCTGAGATTAATAATTAAATTGTTGGTAGTCGATTCCAACTTCTGACTCTGACTAAGGAGTCAAAATAATGATCTTAACTAGGTTGCTTTTACCCTATTGTGGTTTCCCATTTATGTTTCTGGCAAATATATTATTTAACGAGGGTTTATTAATAAGTGAGATAGTTTAAGTAGTTCAAAGTCAGATCTAGCACTAAAAGAATATTCACATCCATGTTATCATAGATGCATACATATTTTAAACATAATATTTTATTTCTATATGAAAATACTTCGCACCTCCAATGAATTATGTTAAGTTTCTTGATTTATTTATTTAATTTAAATATTTAAAACTATTTACATTTTCTAATATAATATAATGCAAGATGTTCATTTTAATTATCTATTGAAAATCTAAAATAGACGTAGCCAGAGAGTTTATGAGATCAAAAATAAGTAAAAAACCTATAATTTTATAAAAAATGGAGACAAATTATCTCTAGTAAATTTGAAATATGAAAAATCTTTTACAAGGTCTGCATGTTTGGTTACCAAAAAATAGAAAATATTTCATAAAACACTAGAAATAACTTGATAAAACGAAAATTGTATTGTCTACAATTTCAAAAGTATTTATAACCATTCACAATACGTGAAAAAATATAGAGTTCGTCAACCATTTTAAAAAATAAGCCATTTTAAAACAATATACCATCAATTAAACATGGTAATAGAAGATATCTATAATCAAAATTGTAAAAAAAAGGAAAAGTTCAGAACCAATATAAAACAAACATAAAACAGCAAATCTAAAATTTAATATCTGATAGTCAATGCTTGGGAGATAATAAAATTATATTATTATTATTAGCACCACGTCTTACTACCCGTTCGGCTTATACACACTTACGCTAATGTGTTATGGTAGGGTGATTGTGAGATGAAATGGAAGACCTACAGTTTAACGTGGCATCCGAACCACGGTGGAGGCCTGGCATTCCCCACATTCACAAGATGTCTTGTCAGAGGTGAAGGAAGGGTTTGGTAATCAGATAAATCTGTGCCGGGACCGAGGATTGAACCCCGGCCGCCAGCACAGAAGTCTGACACCTTACCCCTAGACCACCAGGTCACCTAATAAAATTATAAAATGATGACCAAGGTTGGGTGGTTAGGGAGTAAAAGAAGAAGTAGTCACACAGAATCATCCCCATGTTGAAGGGAGAGTTGCCATCATCTATTTATAATCATCCCCATGTTTAAGGGCGAGTAGGTGGGTAAAGAGATAGCGTAGATATTTAACTCTCCCATATTAATTTAGCGACTGACAGGTCCGCGTGGTGCAGTGTTCAGTTCACCTGGCCACGGGTCTAGAGTTTCTGAGCTCGACTCCCGGCTGTTATCTTGAGTATTTTTCCCTGGGAGCTATCCCAATGGTCATCAGGGTTTTGTTAATTAGGCTTAATTTAATTTTAAGTGTTTCCACACACCCATATTCACTATCACCATCGCCTCATATTATCGGGACATGGAAAGAGTCACCATGGAAATTATCCACGATTTGTTCATTCAGGCATCCCCTAGTTAACGGTACATTAGTACTGACTAATCTTTCTACAAACTGGGCTACGAATAATGTGGCCAAAATGTCCAATTTTATTAATAATTTAGTGGCTAGTATTGTTGGGTTTTGAGGTGGTGTTGAATATTTAGAACCATACCTACACCTCATACGTCTTTCAAGCTATAAACTCTAAAACACTTATGTGGTCGAAAAGTCTAAGGCATCACTCTCACAATGGACCGAACCTCTGTATCCATATAGGGTGAACTTAGGGAGTTTTTTCCAATATGATTTTCCACTCTCCTTACATGCATATGCAGGTCCACTTCCTATACATTCAACCTTCCTAGCCACTAACATACTCGAGTAATTAGTACATTCACGTATAACCTGAATGGGTAGTGAGAAGACATGCTTGGATTCTATATAAGCATCTATTCAATATTTAGTTAAAAAATGACATTGTATTGACATGAAATATTTAAAGCATGTACATTAAATATTTTTAAATTTTATTTGAGCTTATTATTTAGAAACAAACAAAATTAAGATTTACACAGACCAAAATAATTATATAGCATGCCTACAGTATATAAACATACAGCAGAAGACACCAAATAAATAAAATTTCTGTGAAATATATTAATTTCGTATTATAATATGATCCAATGTATTAAAAATATAAGCAAGTATATCCTAAATACGTAATTAGTTTCACTTTATAAAACTTAAAACAAATTTAAGAAATAAATAGTTGCTTTTGTTTTATTAAATTTCCTTCCCCTCTGACAAGACATGTATTAATCACAACTTGTGAATGTGTGGAATGGTTCGGATCCCACGTTAAACTGTAGGTCCTCCATTTCATCTCACAATCACCCTACCATTACACATTAGCGTAAGTGCGTACAACCCGAACGGGTAGTAAGACGCGGTGCTAATAATAATAATGTTATTAAATATAGATAAAAATTATAAAATACTGGAAAACCAACTAAAATGGTAATATTATCATATTCCCTAGTTCTCGCTGAATGGAAGTCGTTTTCCTAGGGCCATAATATGATTTAATTTGAGAAACAACAGAATATAATAATTTGTTGACGAGTCAAATCAATAGGAATTATACTCATTCCTCAGTTAGGTAACGAGAAACTATAATGCTTAGTTCCCTAAACTACATTCATACTTAAATTAGTTTTTAACAGCTAAAATACAATTAAAAGATTATAAAAAAAGACGACTTGATTGAAAAAGTGATGCAAATTAATTAGGAAAATATAACTTGTCCTACATTATATATTGGGCATCAGATGATTTTTAAAACTTTTTTATTTATTGGTGCAGTCCACTATTAGCATGTTAGCGGTTCATTTTCAGTTATTACCTAGTATTAGAAGATGCATCGGTGGTCGCATGGTATAAGGCATCACTATCGTGTTGGACTGGATTGCCGGTGACGGTGAATAAGTGTTCGTATCCCGGTTGAATGTACTGTGGGTGATTTTCCAACGTGGTTATCCACTCCCCCTACATGCAAATATGGGTACTTTCAATATTAAATTATACCTTCCTCATCACTACCTACTCCATCGGCATAGGCATATTTAAGCATAGAGACGGACGAGTAGTAGGATGCGTGGCACTATATAGCAGTTAATCGTAGATTTTTTTTATTCTAATGAAACATCAAAAAAATTACGGGTTATTTAGTTTAAAATTATTGAGTTTAAGAAAAATTTTATTTCATTTTTGAAATGGTTGTTAAGTTACAAGTTTGGTAGTAGTTAAATTATTCACTGGTTTCTTAAAGGATTCTTACATGCTAAGTGTACATAAGCCGTTCCTATCCTAATGTCATCTAGCAATAACATGTATGGCGAAGATGTCTTCATGAAGCCTTTGCTTTCTACCTTCAAATTAATCTCCGTTCTCCAGCCTCGACGCCATGTTGCTTATTAAACAAACAACGTCACGGAAAATGAACAGAGAGATGACGGTGTCTTGGAGGAAGAACGTCTTGGTGATACCAACTCAGTGCTAGAATGGACCAAACAAGTAGTTTATTTAATCGTACACTTAGGGAGTTTGTTGATTTTTTAGTTTTGGTCAAAAGTGATTTAAAAGTTTTAATAAAAATAAAATAATAATTAAGTATAATGTAAATGAAAGTAAACTATTATTATTTACAATTGAAAAACGTATTGGATAAAACATGATTTTATAAGTTTGGATTAATTTATTTGATCTATCATGTACTTAATTAATATTAATAGAGATCTTTTGGTTTGAACTAATAGTTAACCTATACATTGATTTCGATTTCATTTAAATTTTAAGTGTAATAAAACAATTAAAATATTTGCAATTTTACTTCACACTCAAATTGTGTATCATTATTAAATTTATAAACTATTGATAAGTTATATTAATTTCTTGTTTTATTAGACATGTTATATTAAGTTGACAACCTCAGTTTATATTTCATTAGTTATATATTTTTAATTGAATTCGTCATTAATGTTTCATAATAAACAATTTCAGAATTTTTATACTAAGTGAACATAATTATTAAGAATAGGTATATTTTGATGATTGTTTAATTTAAAACTAAAAGGTAGATGGCGAGAAAATGGGGTAGAAAAGATAAACCTATATTTTAGGCTACATATATACATGCCAATATAAATTCACAGTGATCATTAATTTATTTTATTATTATAGGTCCCTAAAATTTTTTTTGTAACACAGTGATGTTAAATTCAAATCTAAAATCATGAATTAATAGTTAAGTAAATAAGAGTATTATCATTTTTGACTATTTTGTTCATAAAAAGTAACACGTTTCATAGCTCAGTGTTGGTTCAAATCTGAACATTATAAGAGAACGCCTAGCCAAGCAGCCAAGTTTAATATTCCATAACCTGTATACACAGAGAGGAGCTAAAATACCTGCTAAAAGGACACATGGAGGAAATAGAATTATATTTATGTCAGTGACAAACCAAAATCATGTTAGACTACCCATGTGTCATGAGATATATAAAGGGATTACGTTTTTATCATTTCTACAGTAAAGTTATTAACTCCTTGATTCATTAACGAGGAGATTATTAGAAAGTTTTTTAAGAATCACACTTGAATTTCCTTGAATAAATTAAAGTACCCACATTTAAAAAAAAAAATATTTTACTAATGATCTTCCTTGGAAATGAATTTTAGCCTTTTGATTGGTTCAAATATGTCACTAATATTTTTCAGACCAATATTGTTAATGATATTTATTTTGATATATATATATGAAAAATTCAATACTTAAATTTTTAACCAATTATTTATTATTTATGTGAATTTTTATTTAATCTTACATCTACAAAGGAGCTTTACCGAATCAGAGTAATAAAAATTTGATTGCATCCAAGTTAGATAATTAATAAGTATATATGCATCATTTAAAAATAATGAGCTTTAGTATTACATGGGAAATACTAGCACAACTATATTAAATTAGAAATGTTGTTATTACTGTTGTAAGAAGGTCTGCCCTGAAACCATTATCTTCATTAATAATTTTGTTGATCATTTATGATATAAGTGACAGTTTCAACTTGTATTGGATACAGTTAAAATATAGGCCTACTGTATTAAATAGCTACTAGCTAGTTGTCGTACTCAGTGCGGAGAATCACCTGGTTCCACTTTCTTGCGTGTCAAAATTACATGTTTTAAAGTAAAGGCCAGTGACAATTCAGATATTTTTTATATGCTTTTTCAAATATATATCATATTTTATTTTATAAAGACTTTGCCCACTTTTTTTTATGGTATCAGCAACACCGACTTAATATTTTCACCTCATTATAAAGATTAACGTAGATTATTATACAGATTTGGGTGTTAAGTTTCAAATTTTAGTTCTCTTCCTGAAGAACACATTAAATCAAATTTATCACAAAACATAAAAATAAGTAAATTTTTTTTTCTCAAGTTATTCATATCACCAATCTACTAACAGTTAAGATATAAGGAATAATTTAAAATATAAACAAATTAATACTAACTAGTTATGAACAATTTAACATAAAATACACTAAAATTGAGCCCACTAAACTCAACTCTCATAGCTTTTAAAAAAATCGACAAATTAGAAGAAGCAGTTGTAACGCTCAGTGGCAGGCAATGGCCTCAACTAGGTCAAGCAGTGGACAATCATATGTAGGGTGCCACAGTTAACGGAAACCATGTTTCACTCCGCCCCTCATACTGGACGGCTAAGCCAGTTTAGTGCGGGTCATTTCCTAGACAATTAACAGAAACATAAATTGTGTTAATATCTCGGATAATATGGAACCCCGGACAATATGGTACCTCAGATTATAGGGAACCTTTGATGATACATAGCCCCGGATAATACGGAACATCGACCGATACTGAACGTTAAATAATACGAAACCTCGGATCATACAGAACATTAGGTGGAACGGAACGTTTGATAACACGTAATATTGGATAATACGTAACGTTCCATAATACAGAACGTCAGATAGTACGAAACATCAGATAATATAATATCTAGGATAATAAGGACCCTAAAATTATATGCAACTTCGGATAATATGTAACTTTGGATTATACGGAATATTGTATAATACAGAGCTTTGGATAATATAGAACTTTGGATAATACGGAGCTTCAGATAGTACTCAGCCTCAAATAATAAATAACCATGATTAATCCGGAACCTCGGATAGTAGGGAGTTTTAGTAAAATTTCAAAATTAACGCAAATTTGGATAGTTTGGAAATTTGAATTAATACGGAACTTTGGGTAAAACCGAATCTCATATAACACGGAACATTGGCTGATTACGGTAGTTTTGATAATACTCAACCTTAGAGGATTGGGTCTCTGATCATCGGGACTCTATTTTATTTTTATAAAACACTTGTAGCTATTATTACATATTATAAAATATGATATACTCTTACAAGTTAAATTTTGTATAATAATAGTATATGTTACATTCAAATAATAAAACTCGTACGAGAATATATCTTCCTAAATAGATTTTACACTCGCCCTCAACGTAAATGAGCTTATATGTGCTCCAAAAATCTACATCCATTATTTCTTCTACATAAAGGTAGTTAAAAAAGCAAATTGCCTGGGTAGATAGCAGGATACATTAAAATAAATTACAAACAATAATATATATTTTAAATATCCCGTTTTTTCATTAATAATTCTAGGTTTCTTACATATAATATTCACAAAGTATGTAGGACAACTATAAAACCCCTCAACCAAAATTGTAAAGTTACTAATTTTTAAGACTTTATCTTTCGTTTTACCGAGTGTTTATCAAGGCACATAAAATGTATATTTGAAATCTGCGTGCCAGGGAATGAACTCATTTAAGATGTTTATATGTAGATTTATTCATCCTATCAAGGATATGTTCCGATTCCTTGTTCATGAGGTTGGTGTACCCATAATATTTAAGGACACGTTTCGGCAGATGAACTTGATTCTCTCGTTCTACTTGATTACAAATTATTTGGAAACAAATTTTAAAACTGGCAGTGTGTGTATGTGCACAGTACTTAATTATACCAAAAACTTCTTTTATCTATATTATTTTAGTTTTAATATAGTAAAATTGTGCCGAGATTATACGATTCCTTATAAATGTGACTCTTGGTATTTTCTTTAAATTAAACAATTTTCCTAACTTATTAAAATATTAGATTGTAAGCCTTTGTGTGACGGGCTAATGTCAATAGTAACTAATATTATTATTATTAGCACCGCGTCTTACTACCCGTTCGGGTTTTACGCACTTACGCTAATGTGTAATGGTAGGGTGATTGTGAGATTAAATGAAGGACCTACAGTTTAACGTGGAATCCGAACCACGGTGGAGGCCTGGCATTCCCCACATTCACAAGATGTCTTGTCAGAGGTGAAGGAAGGGTTTTGTAATAAGATAAATCTATGTCGGGACCGAGGATTGAACCCCGGCCGCCAGCATGGAAGTCTGACAGCTTACCCCTAGACCGCCAGGTCACCAGTAACTAATAAAACCGAACTTTCAACTTGTAGATGAATGAAAGATTAGGCATCATGCTCGCAATAGACGGACTCAAATGATTGGTGAAATCAAGGTTCGAATACTGGTTGGGTGTATTGAGGGTGGTTTGTCCTAAATGGTTTTCCCCTCTCCCACCATGCGAATATGGTTACACTATACTCCTTCTAAAATTCGATCTTCCTGATCATTAACACATTAGTGTAATTAGTAGACCCTACACATACGTATAATCCGAATGGTTTTTAAGACATGGTGCTTAGAGTTCTAGCATTAACACGTCATAAAAACCCACACAAAACAATAATTGAACATTAGTCTTATTACAAAGTTATGCCTTTTGTTCTTCTGCAGTGTTGGCTGTCTTTTAATTATCTAAATAGATCATTTTCTATGAATCAATATCTAGGCTATGTAAATTTAAGTTCTTTATATATATATATATATATATATATATATATATATATAACGCTATCTGCAAAATTTTCATTGACTAAAGAAACACATTGTTAACTATTATGAATACAAATCAACCAAATCATAAGCACATATCACTGTAATTTTTCTTTGAATTTTGAGATTGGAGTTTATATTCTAGGTTCACCCTGCTTTTGTAATGTAATTAATTTGTCGATGATTTAACATATTTAAATAAATTACGTTTTCATTTTAAAAACGTTTAACTTATGTTTTCAAGTTTGAGAAAGTTGCGCACCTCTTAGGTGGATCTTCTATATTTTCAACAAATTTGATGTTTCTATCTCACTGAAAAGTACTAAAAAGATCTCTGTATATATATATATATATATATATATATATATATATATACATTTAATACAAATGTGATACTTTTATTAAAATAGATTTAACTTTTGGGTGGCGAATATCTAAATAGTTAAGCTTGGTATTTCTTTTATTTAATCATATTTATCAAATTATATTAATAAATACTTAAAAAACATAAGTTGGCGCTGAAACGTCTCGTCCATGTTTTACATTGAGAAAGATGTTTATGTATTGTTTTGATGTAGTTTAGAGATAGTTTTTACAAAAGGCGCGGTAAAAAACACTCGCGGTTCAATAGTGGATTTTAATTCATAATATTAACACATACGACATTAATAACATAGTAACTATGGGGAAGGAGAGCAAGAAATAAACAGCCTCTGACAGGATTTGAACTTAGACAGCCCCATCACCGGTAAACCATACTACCTAAGTTTAACCATTAATACACGTGTGTGGTATAAATCATTAAAACGAGGTGGTGATACATTTAAAGAACTATTAAATTAACAACACATAAATTAAGTACAAAATTCAAAAAGTCGACCTGGCGGTCTAGGGGTAAGGTGTCAGACTTCTATGCTGGCGGCCGGGGTTCAATCCTCGGTCCCGGCATAGATTTATCTGATTCATTATACATTAGCGTAAGTGCGTATAACCCGAACGGGTAGTAAGATGCGGTGCTAATAATAATAATAATAATAATAATAATAATATTCAAAAATACAGTTAAATTTTGATTTTGAGGTTAGCTCTACTATTTTTGTAGTCAAATGGTCCATGTGTTGGCAACATAAGGCTGTTAAGTGTTTGTTTTGTTAGCGTATGGTACCAGGGTTTGTTGGCAAGACATTCCTGGTCTTCTACTGGTGGATATGTTACAGTTTTCTGAGGTTGGGGCACCATGGGGGCGCGGTTACTTAGTCCCAATGGGATGATAGTGATGATGATGATGATGATGATGATGATGATGATGATGGGGTGCCAGAAGAAGTCTTAAACCTAACTTAAGATTAATTTGACCAAACCACGGCAAACATAGGATTTTGTTTTCTTTTAGCACCACGTCTTACTACCCGTTTGGGTTATACGCTTATCTACTAATTACAATAATGGGTTTTGGATAAGGAAAAATTAATTTAGAGGAAATGCAACCCATTTGCATAGAGGGAGAGTGGAAAACAATTTAGGAAAACCACCCCGAGTGCACTCGACAGGGATCAAGCCCCTATCTGCCCATATTTGGCAGTCTAGTTCAAAACAAGTGTAGTGCGTTAGACCACGAGGACATCGAAGTGGGTCATAGGAACAAGTCCTCTTCGGGAAATATACCTATGGTCCCACCGTGAATCAAACCCGGAAATGTAGGTTAGTGGCAAGGAAAGATGACCATTGTACCAAGAGGTCAGCTGTTAAGTAAATGATAAGCACAAACTGTGTATCGACATTTTGGTGTGGTGCTTGTGTGTATGCGTGTTGAACGAGAAGGTGTCTATGGGTGGGTGGCTAGAGGGGGGTAGTAGTGGGAGTTGATGGCTTAATGATGGGCTAATTGAGGCTGACGCTCACTCATAGGTGTGAGGTAGTCCTGCTCGGACCCGGAATAGAGACAAGGGTGGGAATGGAAGGAGAGAGAGAGAGAGAGAGAGAGAGGTAAGGGGGATGATCAGCCTCTATTTGAGTGGCAATTTGTTGTGCAGTGTACCACGAAGCAGAAACAAGGAGTGAAGGGTCAGTGGGTCCCGTAGTTGACCGTACTTGCGGGAAAGGGAGGTGTTAAACAGAGATTCAGTTCACGGGATTCAAATGATGATTCTCTATTTGAAATAGGTCAATCCAAGAGAGATTACATTTTTCAATTGATCAGATGTTTAACCTAAAGGGGTGGCTCAGCTGTAGCAAGCTAGACCGACGTTCAATCCTGACAATTCAGAATGTGGGTGTCTATGTTGACTTATTACAAACCTTCTCTACAGTCTGGTTCTGGTGTTTCTCCTTTAAACTCACCTTCCTGGTTAAGTATCCTAAAATTAATATAAGTAAACTATAAGAATACATTTAGAATAACCCCAATGGGTGGTGGGGCACGAGGTATAAAATATTTTAGAGGTTGTTTGATCAAACGTCTCTCCGAAACACTTTAGTTAAGACTATAATTTTGTATGTAAAAAACTTTTTAACAAGCAAATCACTGTCTATATTTATAAAATCATTTAACAGCACATGACTTATTAACTAACTTATACTCTGACAGTACACCTATTTAGAGACACCAAGCCTCGGTGCGTAGAAACTCACTAAATGAATATTTGTATGGAAATATTAAAATTCATAAATATATTAATAACCTTCCTTAGGGGTCAAACCAGGTTCCACTGGTTATATGGTTTCCTAAATAAGCCATCTATTCCATACAATAAATTATTTTTACGTCTTTCCACAGCCTATGGAGGACATTCTATTCAATATTAAGAATACTCTCCAAATAGCTAACAACGCTATTTATGTTCTAAACGCCAATAAAACCATATTGAGAATTAAATAAACCTATGATAAGTGACTTTAAGGTTGGCTTATATATGTTAGTGCTATCCCTAAACATAAAATATATTTAAAAATGTTATTTTGGACTCTTCCACTGTTTTAAACTTTGTTGTGGTTGCCAAACCGTTGGTGCAACTACTCCTATACAGTTTGTAAGAAGTGAATAAGGTATGGACGTGTACTAAAGAAAATTATTGAACAGGCTTTATTATAAAACCATTTTTAGGAGGAGTAGGAATCATTTAGTAAGTTCAAGTACAAATCTCATCGTAGAAGGAAATGAACAAGAATATTATCTAGATACAAGATTTTCTTGTTAGAGTTTTTGGTTTCTCTGATTCTTACTAGCCATCTGGACTATCCATATTTAGCTACGCTATTTTGTTTTGATTTGAAGATCTTTACAAATTTAAATACTTGCAATCAGTGATAACAAATAAAAATTATATACAAGAGGAAGTCAAAAACAAATTCCATTTCTGAAAAAAAAAAAAATCTATTCAATTTGTAAACGTTGGTCGTCTCTACGCATTAATTAAAATATAAAAATGAGCATATAATAAACGACAACCCTAACTGTTGTTCTTAACGCATGTGCAACGTGGTCTCTTTTTAGGTATAAAAAGAATATAATCGAAAGTTTTTGATAAGAAAGTACTGAGAAAGGTACGTGGCTCTAAGAAAGGTGTTAAAACATAAGAATTGAGCACGTTACATAGTAAATAACTTCATAGTTTTGATGCATCCCCAACATATGGAGGATGAAGGATAACCAAAGCAAGCAGGCTGGAGTGAAGTGTACAATACGTGTTATTTATTATTTATTATTTAGCACCGTGGCTTACTACCCGTTCGAGCTATACGCACTTAAGCTAATGTGTAATGGTAGGGTGATTGTGAGTTGAAATGAAGGACCTACAGTTTAACGTGGAATCTGAACCACGGTGGAGGCCTAGCATTCCCCACATGACTCTATTAAGAAAATTTTAAATTACAATATCCTAGGTAGCAAATACATCTATTGGAAGAAAATGTGTCAGGTTTGGGATTGGAGAGAGGTCTCAAGATGGGGTTGAGTTATAAACTCTTGTTTTAGTAGCCATGCACTTTTGAATACCACCCGCCTCGGTGGCGTAGTTGGCTAACGCGCATAGTCGTGTTGAGCTCGACTGCTGAGGACGGGGAGATTGAGGTTCGAATCTTGGTTTGGTGAACTGGGGGAGGTTTTTCCTATATGGTTTTCCACTCTCCCTCAACGCAAATGCGGGTTCGCTTCCTCTAATTCAACCTTCCCAATTCCTAATCCATTAGCGTAATTAGTACTTAAAGCGTATAACCCGAATGGGTAGTAAGACGCGGTGCTAAATATTATTATTATTTTTGAATACCTTAAGGCCAGAGATTTATCCAGCTATACGGGCACTATAATGAAGGAAGAAGGTAAAGTCATGTACAAAAATCACCCTCATTATTGACGTAGGATACTTTTGTAATTAGTTATCTGAGACTAAAGTAATATTCAATGACATAATATATATATTATCTAGAATATTTAAGGACATCTACAAACTTTACAGTATCAAACTTTGACTATAATAGAATGTAGGGCATAGAAATTCATTCTTATTAGGTTTATGTCCAAATTAATATAGAACTTTGTAAAATAATATAATAGCCTCGTGTACATCCAAGATCTCATCGGGCAGAGCTAACCTCCATTAGAAAAGCTTTGAGATGTTTGCTTTCTCTCATCCTCTGCAATTATTATTCCCTGGTGAGTGAGAGAGAGAGAGAGAGAGAAGGATTGACAATGCCCTCCCTCATCTTCTTCTTGTTATTCCCTATTCGCCTGTCCTGTTTGTCTTTGGAACAAGTTTCCAGTGTTAACATAAATATTAGTACAGCAGACTAGTACTCAACATATTTCTTAAACAAACAGAAAGTACAGAGTGGCTACACATTTTAAAACGAAAACTTTATTTGGGGGAATCTTAGCAAAAAAAAAAGTACTGTGCCTAATGTTTACGTGATAGCTTAATATCTCTTTTTATACACATTTATGAATCGTACTATATTTATTTGTGTATCAAACTAGACCTCATAAAAATGGTTTAAGATTGTTATAGATCGTTAAGATTACCAATTATATCAGTAAAAAAAATTAACATGAGAACTTAGCTTAAAAGGAATTACTTGTAAAAAAGTAGATTTTATTTATAAAATGTGATATGGAAACATAAATATAATTATTATTTCCACAAACCAATTTAGTTAGCTAAATATACACAAGTCCAGGCTAAGAGTAGCTCAAATTGGCATCACATATAATTCACTTTCCCAATTTAGTATAACCGCAACTACTATTAAAGAAGACTTTAGATGGCTAGGATAAAGTAAACCGGAAAACAACCTTTCTATAAAATACATGTTTTTTTAGATAAAATAGCTAAATAATAACTTTGAATCAATGGCTGTGAAAATACACAAAATAATATAAATTTTACTATCCGTATATTTTTAATAACATCAAAATAAATATTTTGTATAATTCTAGTGCTATGATTTCAAGTTCACATAACGTTACAAATATGATTTTAGAATAACTTTAAAGTAAACATTTGATATGAAAATAAGTCAGTCAGATTTTAGACCTATAAATATAATTGTCTTGTGTTTCCGGACATAAATCCTAGGAGAAAACGTTTGATCAAAACTTGAACCTACTAATTTATTTTGAAATTTATGCTTATGTATAGCTTTAGGCGTTGAGTAATTGGAAAATTTCTGACACCTTATCTCAGTTGGTAGCGTGTCTTAACTACTGATCTAGGGTTCTCGGGATCGAATCCAAACACGGACGAAAAATGTATCATTGGTGAAATGTGGGTTTCCCCTTTCACAGTGATGAGGTAACGGTTGGGGGGCTGGATGTTGTATCCTTTGTAGCTTTAAATTAGTTTACAGGTCACGTTGTTGATATAATCAATCGATTCAAAAATTTTACGTTAAATACCTCAATTAAATAAATATGAAAAAATTGCATTATATATTACCTGTTTGATGGCTGTAATATCTCTAAACTCCCGCCTGGAATAAGTCTTAACGACCAGTTTTGTTTATCCCCGCTTACGGAATAGTTATTGATTCACATATAAAATTCCCTTACGTATCGTATATTTTATGTCGTAGATATATGTATTAAGTTTAGCTTAAGTAATATTTCTGCTTGAGATGGGAAATGCAAATAGAATGTATGTCTGCTTGTTAGAATTCAGATAGTGTTGAAAATTATATAGATTAATCCTTATTTGTAAATGTTAGAAATGAGATGGTTAAATATTTACCTTTAGTTTTGATCTTGAGTAATTTTGAGGATATTTAATATTTAAATTGTAATTTTCTGAGTCGTGACTAACTTGTATTGGTAATGTAATCATCATGATAGATGGGCCTAGATTATTTTATATAGATGGATAGTTATGTATGTTAAGTGTTAGTAGCATATTTGTATTTCAAAGAGGTATTTTAACTATCAAATAAAATGGGATAGTAATGTGCGTCGGTCACACTAGGGATTATACTGGATCTACGGAATGTATTTGTATATAGTTACATTTGTAATGGTCATTGTTAACGTTGTTAAACTAACTTCATTGTATTTTTTTTTCAACACGTCTTAGTTACCGTTTGTTTTGGACACCAATTTACTCATCCTTTTCAATTTGAATTTAAAATGGTGTTTTATTACAAGCAATTATCCATTTTTTTTGCCTTGATATAATATCACAAATATCCACATCCACGCAGAGATCTACTCATAGGCTTAGAACGGGGGACCCAGCACCACCTTTTCCTCTATTACAGCCCTGATAGGGTTGACATGACCCTAGTGTGACGAATTACTGTGGACCACGTTGCTCACTCGTGTCTAGGAAAACACTGGACTGTAACGGCGGATCGCGGCAGCTAGGAGTGATGACCGGCTGAAGTAGTCAACATTTCCTAGGAAACCCCGCCTTATCCTTGACTTTTAACGTTATAATAATTAATGCACCATAATTAAAGGGGGTAATACCGGGCCTTTATGGCAGAGCGAGTGGCTCTTCCCTCGTGTTGGTACGCATCAGCTCAGATGATCTCCTGGTGGGAGAGGGTAAGGAAATTTGGAATCTCCTGCTTCAGAGCTTCTAAAATGTTCCCCCATGTTGGTGGTTCTAGGGCAACGTCCTTCTCGCTCGGATAGTCATTTATCTGGCTGGTCAGGGAGCTGAGCTACTAAATCCCTGTAGAGTAGTCTGTGGGGAGGCTGGGAGAAGATGAGGGCCTACCAGTGCCACACACCATGCGGTTGGTAAATCTTTCCTAGTTTCAGCCAGGTACAGCTGACCAGGACACCTCCACGAGCTCCCTGCTGTGCAACTTAAGTTCAATGTTTCGGGAACCTGAGGAGACACCTAAGGATGAGTTTCGGACCTCCTCCAGTAAAGCTGGTGGTCATGCATGGAGGGGATACCCCATCCCACCAAGGGCTCATAAATGTCGGCGGAGGGTTTTTCCTAAGCTACCCAATAATAACAGTCTTGCGGACTATTAGGAGTTGGTGGATCCAGAATGCTCGATGCGTGTGCCTTCACGCATGACTCCGCTCAGAGGCTACGGCCGCGGTGGGTTATAAGAACCCTGTTAGGGGGTTCCTGTTACCTACCGTGGTCATTAGGAGTTCCGCCCTTCGGTCGCTTGTTCAGCCTTGGGTGTGTCGATGCAACAAGTCTGTGACTTATATTCACGATACTAGGTAGTACCGCGTGGGATGGAAATGCCGCCACAGGAAATTTGGAGGGAATCTTATTATTATTATTATTATTAGCAACGCGTCTTACTACTCGTTCGGGTTATACGCACTTACGCTAATGTGTAATGGTAGGGTGATTTAATGGTAGGGTGATTGTGAGATGAAATGGAGGACCTACAGTTTAACCTGGAATCCGAACCACGGTGGAGGCCTGGCATTCCCCACACTCACAAGATGTCTTGCCAGAGGTGAAGGAAAGGTTTGGTAATCAGATAAATCTGTGCCGGAGGAGGGAATCTTAATACATCATAGTGTAGAACAGCGTAATACCTTTCAGAGTATGCAATTTTATAACTTTCCCCAGTCATTTCTAGCAATTTATCTGCGCTCATAACTCTAACACATACGGATAATATTTTTTATAATCATGTGTGTTGGTATATGCACGTCTATATCAATCTGATAACTCGTTCATTTCATGAAATAAACATAATTTAATCAAATTCTTTATTCAACATGAAGAAAAATTCTCTCATAAAATAATGTTTTGTAATCTACTCTGTTAATTTCATACGTGCGTCATAAACAAAATAATTCTACTTAAGGAATTTGACTTCTTAACAAATTATCTTTTTAAAACCTATCTTTTTTGGGATAATATAGATTAAATTTCATTAGATACCAAAATCTCTTAGAAACTATTTTGTAAAAAATGTTCTGTTCTTTTAAATTATAGTAATAAATGATTTAATCAATAATTCATATTGATTCATTAATTCAAAACTAGAAGGGTTTAACGAATTTTTATTAATCGATAAAATTTTTTAGCACAACTTTCTTCGGAGGGGAGGAACAGCCGCTGGTCCCCCATGTCGATTGTGGCCTGTAAAAAAACCCTGAAATACATGTGAAATTACCTATCCCGGCAAAATTGTTTTGTCCTTTCACGCTCGATTATAGAAATTATCTTGTGCTGTTATAATCAGTCGTTTCAGAAGGTGCACGTTAGATATCTCAATTATAAATAAACATTAACATTAATAGTTTATTATTTAAAACATGGGATACAAATTCATAGGTAAAGATAATTTTTTTGACAAACTTTATAGACTATTTACTACAATTTAAATAATAAAATTTGATTTTCTAATTAAAATACTATAAAACTAAATTATTCTATATACTTTTATTAAAATGTAGTTATAACCCTTCCATTAAAAATAACACTTTCCTGTAGCTACATTTTAGTAATTACTTCAATATGTGAAAAAGGGCATGTTTTTGCTATTAACATATACTATAATTATGAATGTTAAATTTAAAATCCTTCAAAATCAAATATTAACACATACATTATATCTAGTGCACACCAATATTTCTGCAATTTATTTAACGATACACTGATTTGTAAATAGATTAGATTAACAATCAAGTATTTAAAACAATTCTAATTCTGCAATTGGATTTAATGAGAATGGTTAGCTATTAATAAGTGTTAATATAAACTTATATTATATAAAAACTAATTTGAAACAAGTTTATAAATGTGTTTCCAAAAATGAAACATTCCATTATTTACCTTTATGAACTTTAACTCGGCCTTAAAAATAGATAAAATACACGTGTTTTATTATCTACTGATTTTTAGACTATTTGACATGAACATTTTAAAGAGATGTCTATAAAAAAGTAGTACATTAGATAAAGGTGTAAGGAAGGGAAGTGTATTTTTAAATAAATTTCCTATCTATTTGGTTGATATAGGTTTTAAAGGTCCTAGTAATGATCCTATTTATACTGATCTACAACCACTGTGCACCCCGAAAGAACACGTTGATTAACTACAATGTGAGTCTTAACTACATATAACATTACGTTATCACTTTAAATTAATAGATATATTAACATGTTTACAAGAAAATCTATTAAATGTATTTAAATGGTGTGATTGATGTTAGTCCAAGTCACCCCTAATAGAATATAGCATACTACAATATTATGTCTCATCATGCAATAAGATGGGAAGCGAATATTTTGGTTAAATTTATAACTAAAATCTGGTGTTGGCAGACTTTTTAAAAATTAAAAATTAAAATTAATAAAAAAAGGGAAATATAAACTCTCAAAAAATTGTAACAGCTCATTTTAATATAAAAAAATTACTAAAGTAATTGAAAAAGAGATCATGTGTTAGTACAGTAGCCCCATGGCTGACTGACAGATCACAGCTGACTTCTGACAATCAACATTTAGGTATATAACTAAATGTCTGTCAGAAGTGACATCTGCTAAACACAAGTTTTTGCAGATCATATGGTTCGGCGTAGGGATACATAATTTAGTCTGGTAACTTTTCAAAGCTTTCATCTGTCAGCTGTGAGCTGTCAGTCAGCACCAAAGAAGCCATGGGGCTACTGTATATGTAGGCTATTCTAATTCGTATAACTTAGCAATAGTAATAATCAGAACATAAAAAACGTGAGAGAAAGAGAGTATTAAATACATAACTGACTCAAACAAGTAAATAAATATATATACTACCACTCAACACAAACACCAGGAATTGTTTAAGACACTGATCTTATCAGGCAGTTATGAAGAACTATACTTCATTCACGGTAGTTTACCTCTGAAAGGTCTTTTTTCCTACCAATATCCTACTATATAATAGATTTCTGGTAGGGAAAAAGGCCTTTCAGAGGTAAACTCCTACCGTGAACGAACTTTATATCTCTATTCTCCTCCATTTAGGATCGTTGTTACCTCTATTAGACTTTTGGTCTTATACCAAAGTAAATATAGAATAAATCTCACTTCATTAGTATTGAAACAATATTTTATCCACCCTCATTAATGGTCACACAAGCAAAATGTAAGGCTCACCTTGTATGGTTTTACACTGGAAGAGATAACAGGGTTAGAATCCTGGCTGGGTCTACGGAAAGTAGCTTTACCTATATTGTTTCTCAATCTCCCTACACGCAAATGCGGATACATTCTCTATCAGATCTACCTTACCCATTCATAGACCGTTAGCACTATTAAAAAGTGAATAGCATGGATGGGTAGGAGGACATAGTAAATATATAGCAAGGAAAGAGTAATAATTAAAGTGCTGGCGGCCGGGGTTCAATCCTCGGTCCCGGTACAGATTTATCTGATTACCAAACCGTTCCTCCACCTCTGACAAGACATCTTGTGAATGTGGGGAATGCCAGGCCTCCACCGTGGTTCGGATTCCACGTTAAACTTTAGGTCCTCCATTTCATCTCACAATCACCCTACCATTTACACATTAGCATAAGTGCGTATAACCCGAACGGGTAGTAAGACGCGGTGCTAATAATAATAATAATAATAATAATAATAATAATAATTTATAAACATCTATAATATTTAGTTAAATTTCCTAAACAAAAAAAAATATTTTTATATCCATATCGCAGAGCAAAAGGAAGTTTAGTAATAGTTAGTGTTGAGACTAGTCTTCAAATTGAGGTTCACTTTGTGTTGTTTTGGTTTACTAAAGAAGACTGTGAACTGCCAGTAGCACGCTTCCACACGCTCTCACATCCTAAGTTCAAGAACACTCGTCATTTGTTCGTGAAGGTTTGTTCTATGTTAACTTCTGTGTGCATGCTACTAGCACAGATAGAGCCTCTAGCTAGCACCGCTTGCCAGAAAAACTCTTACATTCAACATTGTTACAAGCTAAAGTAAACTATGCCACGTTGAATAACTGACACGGATAACAACTTAACAGCAATAACACTAGAGCTTATGATAGTATCGTTTATATGATTTCGCTCAAAATAAGCGGTATGGATAGAGAGAAATATCTTTACTATGTAAGTTATTACCGCATTCCATCAGAATTCAAAGGGTATTAAGAGATTAGTTAATAATAACTGTACGGAACCAGGCCTTCCTGGAACTACCGATATTCCAACTCCACGAAATAACATGATTTTATTTATTTTATTGTTTGATTTTATTTTTTTTAATCTCCGTTTCAAAGTAATTTTAACACCCTTGAAGTCGTCCTACAAGTAATGTCAAGTCTTACACATCATTTCCTTAAGTCCTTACTCAGATCGGTGCTATGTAAAAGGATGTGTGCTGGGTGCTTCCCTGCCTCGAGATATATGTTACTTCAGACTATCGATACTCGATAATCGAGACTACTGTAGTTGTAAAAGTCTTTACAGCTCCTGTTTTATACTCGAACCCGAGAGTATATAGTTTCACACACTTGACGTAGCCAAAATATATTTTAAAATTACCTAGTTTTTAGCTACTATTGGAAACTATCAGTCTACTAGAGAGTGGTGGAAAACATTTGTTATAAATTGCTCATTTGGTGACGTATGGAGCAGAATAAGACGTTTGCACAAAGATTTTATAGTGGCTAATGTTAATATAGAATTTAAGAATATACACTTTGAAATACTGAGGGTTTTTTCTATATTTCTTGATATAATTTTTCTCCATTTGTTTCAAACTAAGCTCTCAGTATGAGAGGTTTTAAAATAGCATGCCATGTGTTATTTAAAATAACTTTAAACTGATTGTGTGTATGACTTGCACAGTTTGGTGGGGGACGGTAAACACTTCCATGGGGATTTAGCTAATATAAATATTGAAGTTAATTTTAATCTTAATCATGTTTCCATATTAATTAAGGAAATTATGTCTTGTGGTATTGGTAACACGGCCTACAAGCTGTAATAAATTCGGTGACCAGCCCAAAGTAGGGATTCACGTGTTTATTTTCAAGTTCATAAACCTGAGATTCCCGCCAAATTCTCATCTATACCCTCTCCTTAAGCCGGAAGTTATCCAGACTTATGTGATAAAGGGAGCCCTTGCACAGTTCGAACTATACGGTGGAGCTCTTATTGCATTTTTTACACTAATATTATGAACAATAACGACAGTTTACTTTTACAAGTACAAAAGTATACAACACACTAAAAATCTCACTTGTTCTGGCTGCAACTTTGGCAAATATCCTTTATTTAGATTTTAAAACTATTTCAATCCTAGTTTCTGATGCTATTTATTGATGTTAAAATTCAAATCAATAATAAAATTCTAACATTTCTTCACAGAGCTTGAGAGAGCTGGTAGTTTGAAAAACTCTGCTCTAAGCTACCATTGCAGTCACGTGCAACGACCGCCGAATCTTCAACGCTGACTCTCATAAAAACTAAAGAGGGTTGTCGACTTAAAATGGAAAGCAATTTGTGATGTGCTCGGTAAAATATAAAACTCAATATTTAAGAAATGATTAAAATAAAACAACACGAACTATCACGATAATCTTCAGTCTTTTTTCTACCACTATCCTGCCAGTGTTGTTTTGATTTTTGTTTTAAATACATGAATAAAATATATTTTAAAATAGTTTTTATAAATATGTAAAGAAATAGCTGAAGGATGCGTAGGAATTTAATATCTACCAAAGGAGGCGTCAGCTGAAAAATAATGAGATTCTATGATATAGGCTATATTGTTGAGAAGTATCCTAATTAGTATGCAATCCCTATTGATTGAAAAGGAATGGAAAAACTAAAGTAAAAATCCCAGGTGATAAACTGACCTCAATGTAGGTAAAGTACCAAGCCGGTATTTGAAGACAGACCTACCAGTCACAAGTGACTAATTGAAGTGCTAAAATCGTTTCTCTATTTAAGCTTATGTGAACTAGACTAAAAGTGTTGATTCTTCATATTATTTTAATGATTTATTTAGTTTTGAAACTAATAGCTTGAGTAAACTTTGAAATAAAAGTCCAATATTTTTATGTTGATCACAAGGATTCCAAATGACCTCACGGTACACTCTATTAATAAATTAAAACAGAAAAAAACAGTTTTAAATGTTGTTACTTCATGAGGGTGTGAAATGTCTCATTGAGTTTATATATCATTTCAAACAACCTTCATATTTTCTTTAGCAATACTATTCTACTTGGAAAACTGGTTACGCATTCAAGCAAACAAGGATTACGAAATAATAATCTCATATAATTAATCAAATGAGTTTATTTTTCTTGTTAAAATATTTTAAATAGTCATTATTTGTAAAAAAATTAAAAAACGTATTTATAATCAAACAAAATATTTTTCAGTGAAGTCAAAATATCTTTGCTAAAATGTTTGTGTTTCATATTTAACAAAAATATGATAAAAATTAATTATTTATATATTTTGACAATAGCTGCTAAATTTATATTTCCACTATCCAACTTTTGTTTGGTTCAGATAACCTAACCTAGCCCAGAGCTCGAATCAAGAAATCATCTCAGAATCATTCACACAAAGAACCAAGTTGTATTTACAATCTCTCTAGACGAAAGAATTTGACAGACTAGTCTTTCCATAATTTAAAATATTAATCGCAATCCTCGAAGTGAGCCCATGATTCTCATTATTAGTGTGATCTAAAAAGCTAATTAAATACCTTCATCTTACGTGAAATACCGTAAATATAGTATTAAGTTACACCAGGAAAGTATAACACTTAAAGAGGTTCACTCTAGGAAGCCCTTGTCTAATAATATACTTTTTCTAATGTTCGAGTAAAAGTTACTTGTATCTAGGACACAAACACAAGAGTGTGTTCCTACGGAAAACAATTTGTCTTCAATGCAAAGCTAAGCCGTTAAAAAAAAGTGAGTGTTAAGAAAAATCTTGGCAAATTAATACGTATTTGCACTCTCAAAATACTCGTAAACGATGAGTTATAATAGATTTAGCATATTTTTACTTTAGTTATTTCAAATAGGAGATTTATAAAAAAACAACGTATTTATTGATTTTATTAATAAATAGGCCATACTCTTAAAGACTATAATGCTGGTGACGTGTAGGCTTAGGTACAAATCTCAGCCTGGTAGACTGAGATGATTCAATTTGTTTATCCCCATATCTTCGCAACGCCAATATGGCTACCCTACTAATCCCTACCCAAAGATTAAATTCCTTCGCAACCTTATTGTTGAATGTAATAATGAATATATTTACGTTCTGCTTCTTACTAACTGTTCATGCTCAGGTTACACGCATATGTACTAATTACACTAATGAGGAAGGGAAGAGGATGGTTTAATTTAGAGGAAGTGTAACTGAATTTTCATGGAGGTAGAATGGAAATAAATTTTGCAAAAACATCCTTGGTACACCCATCCGGAGTTCCAACCCCGACCTCCCTGTCACCACATAAATCTCGTCTAACGTCTAACAAGAGAGTGAAGCCTTAGACCATGTGGTCACTTAGCAGATAAAAATAAAATTAATATTATTCCTATGTTTTACAAATTGATCAGAATGCAAGGTGGAAATCGAAACTAGTACAGATGTCTCCTTAAGTAGGAGCCTTAAAACTATGAGTTAAGAATGACCTTGTGCATGGGACTGATCATATATAGCTCAGTGATAGAGCATTGATATACTAAACCAAGTGTCCCAGATTCGATTCGCATGTCCAGGTGACGTTTTTTAAATAGTTTAAATTAATTATTTTAATCATAATGATTATTATAGATTATACCATAAACAGTAGGGCCTATAAATATTAGGTGTGTGTATAATATTTGGTTAAGGACATGTCTTGAGTTAATATTAATTTTGTTATAGAACACATAGGCAAATTTAATATATTTGAGATTAGCTACCAGTAGATATATAAATAGACTGATAAACACCGATTATGGTTTTATTTATTTACTTTGATACCAAAGTGTCGTCTTATGATAATTTTTTCTATCTATTATGGCCTACCATAAAACCAGACACGCGTGAATTTAAGTATATACACAAGCACCAGCCTTGAGAAAAAGTAAGGGATGACATTGAGTATAAACAATACTAGTGGAATAACCCTAATGAGCAGTAAGACCTGGTCGGGTATCTTCTAACACAGATAGAGCCTATTCAGAATCTGAGTAGAATACCTTAGAGAGAACAGATAGTACAGGGATAGTGGTTAATTATTAGAACCAAAATATTCCCTTTATTTGTTAGCTTTTCACAGATCCAAACAATTACTGCAATATTGACTTAAATTGTTGATACATTTTAATTTCTCGTTTATTTAGGGTAGACGCTTAATGTCCAAAGTTCCTTAGAGTTCGAACTACCGTCCGATTTACAACCTTTTATATAACAAAAATTTGAGTAATAACGATGTCTTGGAAAGAAATGAAGCGGTAAACTTGACAATACTTGTAAGACCATTCTTGGATGTCAAAGATTCAGATGCAATGAAATTAAAAAATATGTAACAAATTATATAAAGTATTCACTATGCACACCTTTACCTTGATAGTTAACAGTATTACCTTGATAGGTTAGCAGTATTACCTTGATAGGTAGCAGTATTACCTTGATAGTTAGCAGTATTACCTTGATAGGTAGCAGTATTACCTTGATAGTTAGCAGTATTACCTTGATAGGTAGCAGTATTACCTTGATAGGTAGCAGTATTACCTTGATAGTTAGCAGTATTACCTTGATAGTTAGCAGTATTACCTTGATAGTTAGCAGTATTACCTTGATAGGTAGCAGTATTACCTTGATAGTTAGCAGTATTACCTTGATAGTTAGCAGCATTGCTCTGATAGGTAGAAGTATTACCTTGAAGAATTATGCTATTGCGCCATCTTATAAAGTATTCCATTTTGGTGCAATAACCGTTTCAGTGATATAGTGGTCGGTGCAACTAGATATAAATCTAGGGGCCCCGGGTTCTATTCCCGGCTTGTTCCATGGGTAATTTTCCAGAAGGGGAATTATCCCACACCCACCAGAGTTTGATTAATCAGTGCTAAGTTAGGTTTATGATCATCCTGGCTCCAAACCTACATAATAACTCTCGTGCCATCATCTCATTACGGGTACAACGTCTGGAGAATCTACAAAGGCATACCCTGGCAAAGTTGTGTGCCACAAGAACGACTCAATGGTACACACACAGGCGACCGAAATAGATAATATATATCTCTCCCAGTCAAATATTCCACACACCAAGAAAAACAAGTGGACAAAACAGTATTTATATATATATATATAGTAAACGTGCTACCCTTCAGGTTAATACATATTATTAATGTTTTCTATAATTAGAGGTGATATTAGAACCATTTTCATTGTAAGTGCTAGTTAGTTTTTTATAACTTATCTACAGGATGCCCTAACTATTGGCCCCTCGACAAAAATGCCAAACTCATCTCGGATGGTTTGCTGGTGATGGGAAGTTTAAAGTTCAAATACTGGCAGGCTGTTTTTTCCTAAATGGTTTTTCACTCTTCCTTAACGCCAATGTGAGTACATTTCTCCTAATTTATAGCTTCCCCATCACAAACTTCTCCGATTTATTAGATCTTGTCGGTAACATGATACTTAATATGCTAATGGTCCCGGGTTTGATTCCAGGCATGGAAAACACATCATTGGTGAAATGCAGGTTAATCCTTTTCCCCGCGATAAATTAACGGCAAGGGGCTGGGTGTTGTGTCTGTGCTTGGTTTAAGATAGTTATATTGAGGATATTGGAGGCCGCACGTGACCCTTGTTGTACACTTGACGATTGAGCTACGTTGACAGATTCCATACAAGTGGAGCTGTCCCACGGACATAGAAACATATGATATGACTTGTAAGACCATAAGATGATAATAATAATAGAAATAATAACAATAACAATAATCACCACCCTATTTGTGTGGATAGAACCGTCTAGTCCAGACCAGTAGTAAGACGTAGACACTTGCATCGGTGAGAACTTGAACTTAAGGTCAAGCTCATCAGTCTGGGGAGTGATGGATTGAGTCCCATTAAAACAAGGCGGGGTTTTCCCCATGTATAGCTATTTTATCCTCTTTTCATTCAAATGTTGGTACATTTCCTTTAAATATCCTATTAATGCAATTAAATTATGGATAGTAAGCTTGAGTGTGAAAAAAATAGGAAACAAAAGAAGCGGCCGCTTAGATATGTGTTCCTTTTAATGTTTCTGGAGAGGAAAAGTAAAAAGCAAGATTAGGTCTAAAATCTCTATAAATAGTAAATTAAGGTAAAACCTAGTTTTTAATATATAATGGATACGTAGCATAAAATATATAAGGTGTAATTTTTAAAAACTTTAGTCTATATTAAATTGGTTGTCTAGGTTGAGTCGACAACATTACATGACTGTTTATTGGCCTACCTGTTGCTACCTGAATGTATTTTGTTTTTACTACTTTGTAGCCATAACAACATTACAAATAACGCAACTTTTTAAAACCAAATATTTTTTATTGCCAATGGATAAATTATGTGGACACACATTTTATTAATTCTTACGCTAGTATAATGATTACTAACAACTCTATTCTAAGCGATATTAAAGAGGAGGGTGAATTAGGATAAAACCACGTATATTCGTACTTATAAAAAATTATAAGAAAACACCAAAAATTGTATTAATTAATGTTGATATCACTTTCGGCTCACCCAGATATAATTTGTGTCCCCATCTCCCCACCAATGAAGAATAGGTGCAATGTGGGTTTAACTTCATAGACCGTACTGCCAATGGTGCAGTTTCCCCCCAGAGCTATTTCACGGGCTCTACATTAGACTATCCCGTGAAGGTACAGAATCCTCTAGAGGAATTAGAGAGGTTTCTTCTAAGATCTAAGTAAATCCCCTCTTCAAACCATCTTGTATTCCTTAGAAAGCTCCTATATTTTTAGCAGTGTACGTTTTGCCATTCCTACTTCTAGAAGACCAACTTGGACACTTATCTTGTAGTAGACTCGGTCTTTCTGCTAAGTCTCTCCCCCATTCTCCCCCATACCCCCTGCCCCTTTCTTCCAACTTTCGTTCTGAAGAGAATTAACCCGTCCAGTAGGTCTAATTGGCTATTGCGAGTCGCGCTAGACGAAGAGTTTTCGACCTTAACATGGAAAACGATACCCTAAGGACTTATCTGTGTTTACACACAATTTAAGACGGAAATGGAGGACGAAAAGGCAAGAGTGGAGTTGAACGTTTTACTGATAAACATAGTGAAGCTCTGGTGCTTCGTTACAAGAGAATACTAAATTTATTCTTAGAAGTTGCCTCAACATTTAATTCCTTTTAATTATAAAGGGAACTACAGATATGATTGTAATGTATTTAAATTAATTATTTAGAAAAAAGTATTCTCAAATACAAATGTCATTAAAAATTTGAAGTGGAGCTGGATAAATTAAGAAAGAGCTAAATACATTTTTAAGCTAAAAGAAACAGTTCTTGTTTAAAATAGTCTTTGACTAAATATGTTTTACATTTTCAATAATTGAGCGATATATATGTAGTTTTTTTTATTAATTTCCATAGCGTATAACTTGAACAGGTATTAAGTTGTGGTGCTTAACTAATTAATTTACAAATATGTTTACACATGATCAATGGAATTTTTTTTATAGAATTATTGCATTATGATTTAGAGTAGGCTAAACATATAAAAATTATAATTGGTTTGTTTATACATGTCTCAATAAGAATACAATTTAATTATAATATTCTAAAATTGTTTTTAAATGTTGCAATACAATACACAATTAAAGGAGTAGGAGGACAGAGCGCATTAGCTGTATATGTGTAGGTCTATTGACAAAAGGAATAGACTTGTCGTAAGACTATTAACGAATAGATTTCGCATTAACTGTATATATATAAATAGAAAAATTATTATTCTTGATTCAAACTTATTACACTTTGATAATAAAATAACAACATCCTTAGAAAATATATTTTTCGTAGCCTTAAAGTGTTTTTTTAATGACAAACTTTATAATTATTAATTCAGGGTATTATTTTTTAAATAATAATAATTTTCATTATTTATGATATTTAATGTAGTCCAAATTAATGGTCTTATTTTCAGCTGGATTGATGCATAGGTAATTACATAGAAAAAAAACGCCTTTAGTAAATTTGTGATGACTGTAGAGAGTGTGATTTTCCTAAATGGTTCCTGTTATTATTACTATAAATTCCATTTTGGGGCGCGTTGACACAATAAGGTCATTCGCGCCTTTTTTAAGTAAAAACATAGTAAAACCCCTTTAGGGGAAGATAAATAGACATAATTCATCTGCTAAAAACAACAGACGTGTAAAATATAAATAAATATTAATAAACTATAAAAACACACTAAAATAGGTGATACTAATCTCTATATGAAATAATATTCAAGCCACTGTATAAGACTGAAACTCTAATGGAATTTAAAATTTCTGCCTGGCGTATAAAACGGAGAAAGCATATGATTACATCCACGCTGTCGTCTGATGGAATACGAGTGTCACCATTAAAATCAAGAGCCAGGCGAATAGGGGCATATTTGTGACACTCCACCAAAATGTGGTGCACACTAAGGGGAGCATTTCAAAGCTCACACACTGGAGGTGGATCCCCTCTCAATAAAAATCCAAGGTGCAGAAATGTATACCCAACGCGGAGTTTTGTCACGATGACCTCCTCTCTTGTATACTCTCGTATAGAAGAGGGTCATCGTGACACACAATACTTAATGAATAATAATAATATTTAGCACCAGGTCTTACTACCCGCTCGGGTTATATGCTTTAAGTACTAATTACTCTAATGGATTAGGAATTGGGAAGGGTGAATTAGAGGAAGTGAACCCGCATTTGCGTGGAGGGAGAGTGGAAAACCATTTAGGAAAAACCACCCCCAGTTCACCCGACCGAGATTCGAACCTCGATCTCCCCGTCCTCAACAGTCGAGCTAAACACGACAAGCGCGTTAGCCAACTACGCCACCGAGGCGGGTAATACCTAATGACCGCGACTTATTCTAAGCAGGGGTCTAAACCCACTGCTCGTGCCACGCTGAACATAACCCTTTATATGTAAAGCCATGACACCCAAACTCGCCTCAGAAGGAAGATAGATTTCCTCCTAGGTTTCCCACTCTCCCATCAAGAGCACGAGGGTGAATGTCACGAATTAGTAAGGTTATATTTGATAATAGTTGTATTCGTATTCGGGTAAAGGGAGAGTTGAAAATCATTATTTAGGGAAAATCATCTTCTGTACACACGACTGGGATTGAGCCCTTCTCTCCTTCTTTGGAAATATAGTCTATTGTGAGAAACGACTTAGACCATTCGGCCACTGAAATGGGTATATATTGAAATTTTTGGTCGAATATCAGGGGTAGCGTTAGATAAACGCCAGCGCGCTTGACTGAAAATATTTGTTCTCGAGTTCAATATTTCCGCCGAATGTACTGCGAAGAGTATTTTAATAGCGTATAAACCGAACGGGTAGTAAGACGCGATGCTAAATAATAATAATAATAATAATATTTTAATTTTCTCTCCTTTGATCAGATGAATGCCTTTGAAATTCCTACCAGTTAACCAATTTTTAGAAAAATTTGGAAAGAAATTTCATGTTAAAAAGGTATCAATTAAATAAAAAGAGAATACTGACAAAATTTGAACATAATGCTTACCGAGATCAATGCCGTTCTTTTTGTTTGTAGTTCATTTCCTATTTTATAACCAACGATTAATGAAATTGTCATGTCCGGCTGTGTTCAAGTGGATGGATAGTTGTCAAGAGGCTTGGACAGAATACTCCATCTCTTAGGACTTCTAGACCATTCCCTGGACCAAGCTCAGCTCGACCCAGACAGAGACGAGGGTTTTTGGCGAGCTAGAGGGGTTCCTACAATCTCACTCATGCGCAGTGGCTACTCGATTCTATCACATTCTTACTAAGGTCCTGAGAGCTACACACACCCTTCATATCAATTCGCTCACCTGCATCGCTCTTAGAGGTAGGTAGACTAGCTAACTGGTTGAACTCTAATAATCACCAAAAAAGGGCTACCAGTCAAGTTACTCGAATGTTATCTGCGGCTCTCTGTTTGGTCAGATATTATCATTAACTTTATAGTAACACTAACTATGAGTCCAGAGAACGGCAAATCTCAGTCCTTTCATTAAAAAAATCCTAAGTACGTTATGTTTGAAATTGTGTGATGTTCTAATCATTATTACAGTCTTTAAGATCTTTATTTGTATTGGAATATTAAAAATGTTGTATTATTTTTCTTCGTATTTAAACTTGATCGTTTTATTTAGTGATTTAGTTATACGGCAAACAAATTAATAACATGTTTAATATTATATCACTTACCATAGATAACAATCTTGGTAAACATGGTTTAAGTCACCAGTCTCTCAATATATGTCAGAGTTAACAAAAACAAACATATACGTTGTTTGGCATAGGTTCAAAGAATGTATCTGCCATATCTAGTTAAAATGTATCTAGGTATTTGACATCAACCACGGAAAAAACACTCATATGTAGGCCTAGTGTACTGTACATGTTAGGAAAATAAACTATTAATTTATCAGAAAATGTGACGCGATGGAAAACTTTCAATAATCAACTATGCTTGCAATGACAACGCAAGCATAACAGTGGTTTTCATAATGTTCCCAAAGCCTTGTTACCAAGTAGATACATCCCCAACCCTGGTTTTTTCCTACTTATTAATTGGATGGATGACAATAAAAAAGCAAAATAATCATAAGTACCAAATTAAACTAACTATAAAATTTTACTAATTGACTAATTCTTTCAAACTTCCCTTTTCAAAGTAAAGATATTTTGTTCTACATTTATTAGAAAGCCATGAGCTTCCCTATTCAATTCGCAGTTAAAATATCGCTAGTATCCTTCCTGCATCTGCCTCTTTATATAATCAACGCTTGAAACTGGTACCTGTCTAATATAAAACTATACATTGGTTTTTATGAAACCTAAATTGTTTATTATATTTGTACCATGATCGTAATAACTTCCTCCAAGGGTAAGTTATTATTATTAACTTTGCCTCTTACTACCCGTTCGGGTTGTATGCACTTACACTAATGTGTAATGGTAGGGTGATTGTGAGATGAAGTGGAGGACCTACAGTTTAACGTGGGACTCTAACCACGGTGGAGGTCTGACATTCTACCCAAGGGTAAGTATTTTTGGCTAGACATTACAATTAGAATTTAGAAAAGGGAATAAAAAAAATCAAATAAAAAATGTATATATTGCACGAATATCTACTGAGATAGTTTTATTCCACTACATCTAGCTACCAATCTGTCCTATTCGCATTTGTTAAGCTACACAGAAAAAACCATTTTGTACAACTTACAACAAATTTAATGTTGACTACAAAATTAGTTTGATTATAACAAAATAATTTTGTAGTCAATATTACTTTTTGGTAACCTGTATTAAGCTGTTTTTCTGTGTAATGGTTAAGAGATGAGAAAGATAAATTTATAAAAAATGTATCAAAATGTTCTTAAACGGAGAGTGGTATGTAATTTAGTTAAAACTGCATTTGTTACAGCCTTTAAGGAACCTGGATCTTCTCAACACCAACAAACTATATTAAATGAACCCGACATTTAGTCACCCTGCTCATTTATGTGCTATTAGGCATTTGAAATAAAAACATACTAGTTAGAATGTTGAAACTGTAAAACTGCATTTTTCTAGTAACATTGGGTATTTTTTTGTAAATTTTATTTTCTACAAAATTTGTTGACGCACATTGGTACTGCAATTATTGGAAAAAACTTAAAGGTTTTCTTCTTCAGTTTTTATAAATAAGCCACCCACATTTTAACTATTAATTTTAATAAAATCTATCAATTTTATTTTTAAATTATTACTACTTTTTGTTTCAAATGAACTATCCAAATGTTTCTAAGCAGCCCTCGAAAAAGTCTTACTCCCCACATTGATACAGTTCTTAAGAAAATGTGTTAAATGGCATTGCTACTAACATGTTTTGGTTTTAGTTGACTAATCACATTTGACTGTAATTATTTAATAACCTCTCTAATAAGCTAAAATTAACGTTTTTTATAAAGTTCATTTTGAAAACGGTGATAAATCATATTTGTTTGGCATTTAAATAAATGTATATTCATGTATTTGCTTCATTTCTTTGAACTGTATTCATTCTCATTTTTGCTGTAGTTCTTTATCAATTGATTTTATTTTCCACTACCAAAATCGCTGAGTTTCCAAAAATAATATTTTTTAATAATTTATTTTGGTAGTTAGCTAGGAAGTGTTTCTTCTCATGAATCACTTATCAGCAGAATTTTTAATAAATGATAGTCAATATAAACAAATACATTTACATAACCACATCGGTGCCGATATGGGTTAAATATCTAGCTCTTATAGCTTGTTTTAAGTTCAACCAATCTTCCTTACGGTACTTTTTTTATTTATTTAAGGTATTTAACGCTCACTTTTTAAACTTACCGATTATATTTGTATACGAGAATTTTTATAAGCAAGAGTGAAAGGGACTAACAATTTTGCAGAGATAGCTATTTCCACATACCATTAAGGAATAATTTATATGACACAATTGACATGGAACCAATGGCTTTTCTTCCCCTCTGAAGGAACTCTTGGCAAATATGTTTACCACTTATGAAAAGTCCGTTGACTCTGGCTAGATTTGAACCCATGAACATTGGACCCTAAGGCGAGCATTTTATCCCAAGACTATTGAGCCTAACGATATGGTTGTTACAAATGATACTATCAAAATATAATACATTAATATTTTACTAATCATTCACATTAACATATCCAATTTATTTCCTGCATAGCTAAGTATTAAAAATGTAGTAATGTGATTAAAATATCACATAAAATTATCAAGGTAAAGATGAGTAGATAAAAATGTTTACACTTGTTAAAACACGTGTTGTAAATCAAGTAATCAGTGTAAGATTTAAAAAAAAATGATCTCTTTGTTATATAAAATCATTGTATACGAAAGTTATTGTTGTTTTGATACAATCGTTTGGGGGAAAATCTATTGATGCGATAGTTTAAGAACTTGCGCATAACAGGACACAGAAAAGTATACATCTAAATCAAAAAAATAATTACTGCATAGTAAGCTCCTACTAAAGAGCCTCTACCACAATTTAAATTAATAAAGACATCCCTAGGTATAATTGTTTGTACGAATCGTGTTACATTAAAATTATGTAAACATTCAATGTTATAATATTTTATTACCTTGTATCCACTTATCTTTGCTATATCAGGCTGTATAGGGAATGCATTGATATTAATAGGTATTCATGTTAACAGTGTGTTTTGTTTTTTACTTTTATTTTATACTTAATTTGAATAATAGGCTATAATAATTTAAAAAAAAGTCATACTGATATTTTCTATGTTTTTTATTAAATAGATAAAATAAATAGACATGTTCTAAGGTGTCATTCTCGTATTAAACTAGTCTGCTTTTGACAGGTAGATCGGGGTTCAAATCCCGGTCGGGTGTAATGAGGGTATTTTTTTCAAAATGGTTTTGCATTCTTCCTCCACGCAAATGCAGGAAATCTTCCTTTAAATTCAACCTACCTTATCCCAAACTCATTTTCTTAATTAGTACATATGTGTACTGAACGAGTACTATGATTTGATGCTAAATAAAATTATATTGCTAAGCTAGAGTTGTGTTATTAACTAACATTTTGTTATTTATGTTATTCAGCTCTATAAATAAATATTTTTAAACCCACTACAGCTTGAATTATTGTATTAATAATCTTAGGTCAATGCAACTCAACTATGTATTGGTGGTGAAAGCAATAATAATAATAATAATAATAATAATAGTAATAATAATATTAATAATAATAATACTTAGCACCGCATATTACTACTCGTTCGGGTTATACACTTAAGTACTAATTACACTAATGGATTAGGAATTGGGAAGGCTGAATATAGAGGAAGAGAACCTACATTTGCGCGGGTGGAGGGTGTAAAACCATTTAGGGGAAAACCCCCATCAGTTCACCCGAGTAATATTCGAACCTCAATCTCCCCGTACTCGGAAGTATAGCTCAACACGAAACTAGCGCGTTAGCTAATTACGCCACCCAGGTGGATATGAGAATTGGAATGTCACTACGTTTATGCTATTTTTGGTTTAGTGATATACGATTTTTTTTAGCCTTGAGTATTACTACACGTTTGGTTTTTACGTCTATGTACTAATTACTACAATGCGTCAGGTATGATAGAGATTAAATCTAGAGGAAGTGTAACCACATTTGCATTGAGGTAATTTGGAAAAAAAAACATTTAATAAAAATCACACCCAGAACACTCGACCGCGATCAAACCTCGAGCTCTTTGTCATCGGGATTCTAGTTTATTTCTAGAATGACGTCTTAGTCCAAGCGACCACTGAATTGGGTGTGAGTTATATTGAATTCTCTGTCATGGCAGTGTTCTCTGAAAGGTACAGGGTGTTAGAAAAGTTCCTCCTCAGCAGCGCCCTACTCTGCACTATCAGTAGGCTGAGTATTGACTGTCCTGTAGTGAGGCTCCACTGTGGAGCGACTTTACTAACGCACTATAGGTGACCTGGCGGTCTAGGGGTAAGGTGTCAGACTTCTGTGCTGGCGTGCCGGGGTTCAATCCTTGGTCCCGGCACAGATTTATCTGATTACTAAACCCTTCCTTCACCTCTGACAAGACATCTTGTGAATGTGAGAAATGACAGGCCTCCACCGTGGTTCGGATTCCACGTTAAACTGTAGGTCCTCCATTTCATCCTACAATCACCCTATCATTGCACATTATCGTAAGTGCGTATAACCCGAACGGGTAGTAAGACGCGGTGCTAATAATAATAATACTACTATCGCACTATAGCAGTCATGCTGTGAGCAATCACATTATATTAAAAGATACACCCTAGTGTAAACCTCCAAGGTAAGCATGCTACACTTAAGGTGGCCGGAGTGTACCTAAATGAGGTTTGTGTACACACTACTGGAATTTGAGGCCTGACCTCCACGTCACAGGCAAGCAAATTACTCGACACTAATCTCTTTCTCCAAGTGCACAATAAACACTCTCCAATGAATCGAAGGATGTTATTATTAAAATGATAATCTTTGTAAATTGAAGCGATTTATAATTATTTCTTACTCTTATTTGAAAGTGATGGATAAAATTAATTGTTGATTTGTAGCCACAAAAGGTGGTCCCATGGTCTTGGACATTAGTCTTGTGAAAATCTGGGTTGATGATAACTGAGAGGTTGGTGATCAAATCCCTTTCAGTTGTACCAAGTTGTCTTTTTCTTAAACATTTTCCACCACCATTCCACACAAATGAGTATACATTTATTAAATATTTTACTTTCCTTACTCTTATCCTATTAGTTTATTTTAACCGCCGGGCCTTACTACCCATTTGATTAAAACGCTTATTTGTTTGGTTATCTTTGGATATCCTGCACTAGTACTAAACACGATTTGCCAAACAACAACTATTTGATCGCTTTTAAGTTTACCGTAACAGGGTATGTATGTACTATATTTTTATTCAGCTCATAAAACGTTTGTATATCTTTTTATATTTATTACAAACCAGTTTAAGTTTCAAATACAATTGCATTCAATATCATGTCTTATTCAATGTATATTTATAACTTAGATCTCAAATATTAAAAAAAAAAGACATGCACGGAATGTATTGTTGGCCTCCTTCAATCGATTTATTTACATTTGTGTACTGTAAATTTCCACTTAATCCTGTATTTTAATGATTTTTAAAATGTTTGAAAGCAAATTGGTAATCGAGTCATATAAAACTAGTTTCTTAGTAGCAATAAAATAAATTAATTATGGGTATATAAGGAATAGAGTATATACATGAATTGGGTTTAAATATGTCATGCGCCGCGCATATGATTTTTAAAGCATGTTCATGTTTTCTGAATAACGTTTGACAAGCAAACAAGACATATACCGCTATAGATTATGCTCAACATTGTAAAAAAGGATTAAATAAATTAGTGAGTAAAGATGAAATAAAAATTTATTTAAAAATTATTAATGTCGTAATGATCTTGAAAGCGGTTGAATTTTAAACTATTAAGAATTTGAAATTAATTAACTTAAACTGGGAGTTAGAAAACGCGAGCTAGGGGCCATATTTTTCAGTTTTTAAATCAAAATATTTTTTCGATAATATTAAATCCCTTAATGTGCTAGTAGAAGCATAGAGTTTAGTTTTATTCACATGGAAACTTCAAAAGTTGTTTGATATCTTTCAAATGTCTTGGAATTTAGTGACACATTTATTTTTCATTTAAAAAGTTTCTCAACTAATGCTGCTATGCTTATGACAGATATTCAACAATTGATAATGTCACCATGTGAATAAAATTAAACTCTCTATTTCTACAGAAACAATATTTGGTTGATTTGGGCCCAAAAAAATGTTTGCCAAATAATTTGCAAAAACACTGCCCATATCTCGCGTTCTCTACACTCCTGCTTAAAGTAAGTTATTTTTGAGAAATATACTATATAATACGAACTGTCTATAATGTATAATATATGGTAAACCATCCACTAACACTGAAAAAAGGCTATAATACCAAATAATATTTATTTAAAAAAAAGAGTTTATGTTTAAAAAAATAAAATTAAGCTTCTTCAACTGTTAATTATTTTAAATTCCAGCTATGATGTAGAATTTCTCTTTACTCAAGTAAATACTTAGTCATTGCGCTTAAAATCATATAGTATTTGGTCAGTTCCGTGATTTAAAGGAGAATTTATTAACTTATACATTCCATATTTCTATATTTCTTAATCTAACGGTTGAGTGATTATCGTTAATTTAGAAACATTCTTAATATTAATACAGTTTAATTTAGTACGTAAGATAATATAAAATTGTTTATTTAAATATGGTTTAATTTTAATATCAATATAAATATTTCATTCACATTATCATTTAATAATTTTGGCAAACACTACTTATTTACCCACAACAGTTAGATATACTTAGTATATGTATTACATTCTAACATAAAGTTGGGTAAATTGACTATAAAATAAATAATGATGCATAATTTATACACAAACTATAAAAACTATTATTTAATAAGAAAATGTGCAAATCTGAGATACTTACGAAATTATAAGTTTTGCTCTTTTTTTCTTTTGATTGAAAATGTATCAAGATATATAATGCGTGCGTAGACCATTTTACATACATTTTATGTGTAAGCTTAATTCTTAATATTAATTTTAAAATATATTTTAGCACCGCATATTACTACCCGCTCGGACTATACATGAATGTACAAATTACACTAATGTGTCATGGATGAATAAGGTTGAATTCAGATGAAGTGCACCAACATTTTCATGCAGAGAGAGTGAAAAGGAATTTGGGAAAAATATTCTAGATTCCCCTTACCTGGATTCGAACCTTATCTCTTAGTCATCGGAAGTCTAGTATGTTTCGAACATGACTCATATTATGCGATGACCGAAGCGTGATTTTATATTACACTTGCATACATCACACAAATCCAATTATGAAAGAATATTATAAGGATATAATTTTAATTCATATTTATAAATAACATAACTTATCTATTCATTATATATATATATTTATATATATATAATATTCTTGCTGTTTAGCTGTATGTATCCTATTTGCACTATATTTACAATACACAATTTATGTATAACTTTTTGATAAGTACATCATTTATATTATATATTTTAATACGACAGATAATATATTTTTACAAAATACTTCTTTTTTGGAAAGTAAATGAACTAGTTGCACACAATATATTGTTTATTGATTTATAAATTAAGTGTTTAGTAATAATATATTATTACATTTATAATTATCTATAGTTAAAATGTCATATATTTAAGCTACATATATTTTTCTGTTTACCCCCCCCCCCTCCCTCAGTCAATATTATCTTCACATAAGCATATGTTTGGCTCTAATTGTATTCAATTATAATTAAAGAGATAAATATTATTCATCCCATGCATTAGTTAGCTTCAAATAAAATTATAATTTTTTACTTTTACAAATAAAAAGAGATGTCACGATATTATTTTAATAGATCCACAATAGTTTAATAGTTTGGAAATGATTTACTCATTATGAAAATGTTCTTTTAAATAATTATTTTAAAGTGATAACATAAATATTTTGTGATTAAATCATATTTTAACCTTTTATTAATTAAATGAAATTTAACAATTTAATTCATAACATAACAGTATACTAATTACATGCTATCAACTTGAGGACATAAATGAGTGAATTTATTGAAAACCTATTTATACTATCTTACATAGAATAAATAAGTCTGACAAGCTAATATTTATGCTTTAATTTTCACAATACCCATGAAAATGGCTTGGTTAATATTATCTTCTTATATGTTTATTTTACTAAAGCAAAGAGAGTAAACATTTCCTCTTTGATCATGGTAAGAATCTGGTAATATTACTGTTACGTAAACACATATTTATGGGATATTGTTACAATTTATTACCTATTTAAATAATAAACTCGGTAAAACTTGTTAGGTTATAAGGTAGAAAAATAAATGTATAACTTAACTTACCCTTATTTTTCAATATCCTTTTGTTATCCTTTACGTATTTTATATCACAATTAAACACCACATAGCTCAAATATATTTGGAAACAAATCTAACCATTAACAAAATCATATCCTTCTCCATATCTAAATTTAATATTGTATGTTAAAATAATAAAATAATAATACAAGATTTAACCCCGATTTCTTGCATTACTTATTGAGATTTAATTATTTGTATAAGCAGTTATTTTAATGAATAATTAGGCTTTTATGAAACGGTTTAATTGCATATAGCTATTTTATAAAGTTATTTATTTGAATTTTACAAACAATACATTTAGTATATATAGACATATATGTCTTGGTTTGGGCTTTATAATATTACTTTACCCTTAAGTATTTGTATTTATATCATATATATTTATGTGATTATTATAATGCATATTATGGCTGCAAAAAATAAATTTGCCAACCAATTTTTAATAAATTTTTCTTATTTCAATTGATTAAAAAATGCAAATATGAAAATTTATACAGAAATCTTTGCTTTTGCAACGAAAGCAAAATGCTCCCATTTTTATTAAAAATGTGTTAGAATACTCATAAACATGTATTTTATTTCCCCAATAGTACATGTCTAATTCTATTATATGATATTAAAATATTATCAAGCCTCACTTCAAACAATGCCGGCTCTTATCTCTAATTATGAATAATCCTTTGAAATAGAAGTATATCCGCCCTATATCCCGAATGCCTTCTGATATGATCAATAAATAATCCCCTATTTTAATGAGGCTAGATTCCGTAACCTAGTGTTTCCAACTTCTTGACACAATTGAACACGAAGCCGTCTCCAAGTTAACCTATCTCTACCGAATACTCCACTTCTTTCAACGAGCTCCTGTGTAAATTTTGTAAACCCCCACTATGTAAAAACCCATGGAGTGCACTGGGGGGACTACACATTTATCCCTTTCACACACGCTTCCTCTCACCCCCCTCGCCCTTCCCAACACCACCGTTTTTGTCTTTTCCCCCAGTTTTTTCGCTTTCCCCTTTCCTCCCTTTTTACCTCGAAAAACATTTCTACGCATCAACCGGGCGCAATTTTTACTTTCTGTCCATGCGCGGTCTGAGCGAAATTTTAAATAACTCCGAGATCCATACATAACATGTACAGAGTATAAACGAGTCCAAAGGGGGATCAGTAAATAAATAAAGAACGAAAGAGGATGATAAAATAAAATGTTAAAGAGAGGTGGAAAAAAGGGAGACGGAACGGTATGTGAACATGAAGGCAAAAGTGAGACGAGACTTTTTTTGGAGGGGGACTATCTTCTCTTTTTTTTGGCTTGTAAAGGGGTGGTAGGGGTGCAATAATTGTACAGTATGAATGAAAGAATGAAAGAGAATGTGTAAAAGGGGTGGTTTGGAAGACTTTTCTATCCAATCGCAAGAGAGTATACCTCTTTTCTTTTTTTAATTTTATTTTCATCTTCTCTTTTTCTCTTCTTTTCACACATGTTTTCGTTTTTAGATAAATGAGTACCTGCCCGTGACACTTGACCGGTTCTGCCTCCAAGGGTACGACGTGTGAAGTCAAGATGTTCCATAGTGATGGGCCTAGTATGTGTAGTGAAGATGGTTTTGGAAAAACCGCCTAAAGCTCAGTTTTTGCAAGTATCCTATCTTACCAAGCGCTATTAGATTTATTTGAATATAAGATGAAAATGTCTGTTTATCTTTTTGAAGATGCATTTTGACTATTCAAAAAACGAATCCATTCTTTACTTTACTGCAGCGGCATTATTAAAATGAGGAAATAGCTACGTATTAATTGTTTTAATACTGTATTCCACAAAGCCCCTACTTATTTGAATTTTCACTGTAGAAATACTAATAAAAATGTAGAGAGTATCTTGTAATTATAGTCGCACCACTCCTAGGATATTTGAATATCATTGCATGTATTTAATCAAATAAAAATAACATCTTATCGGCAAGGAAATCTAACATTTTTCTCTTGAACTATAGACCGATACCATACAAACATATCAAACATCAACAATGAGCTACAATAGTGTCACAAATTCGATAGTTATTTATTTTAGGTCCTTTTGATTGGATGTATAGAATTAAAATACAAGTTCAAAGGACGTCTCTTAGTCTTATATATTTATATATTTCTTTCAAGGAATAATGGAACTAATCCCAACACAACTAGTGGCGTTCGTGAAAACTTACAAACAGAAATAAAAATATAACTCATTTGTAATTGAGAATGCAAAAAAAAAAAACTCTTCCATACATTCCACTGTGAGACTTATGCCTATGTTCAATACATTATTCGGTATGTTTATATTCCTACGTGGTCGGGGGCTTTCTATATGTTCTCTACAAAACTGTTAACAGAGAAGACTATGTGGTTTGGTTTCCCTCTTGCGTAGAGAGATTTGGACAGAAAAGAGAAATGAAGTGAGGGGGGATGTACTGTACAAAGAAGACAAAAGGAATTGATAATGATATTTCAAACAAAACGAGAGGAATGAGAAAACCACATTCATTCAACGTTTACATAATACCTTTTTATATATAGCTTTAAATATTACTTATGTTTTACTTAACATTATAAAATAAAGTTATATATTATTTCTAAAAAAAAGGAATTGTTTAATTACTCATATCATATGCATATATAAACACACAAACATTATATAATATATATACATATATATACACATACAAACCGTATATACATATATACACACACAAACCGTATATATATATATATATATACACACATACCCACACACAAACAGTATACAATTCTACCATTCTTATGTTTACGATGTTAGAGATATACATAATTTTTATATATTTATCAGATCAAATATATCAAATAAGTTGAAATAAAAAATTTACAAACAGGTTAACTTTTATTAATATTTATAGGATATATTTACGTGTTTATTTTACTATCTTATATAATATTTAGAGCTAACTTCATGTTTATAAATTCCTAGGCTTGAAAATATTTATTTTCAAAACCCGTAGAAGTATGTAATGAAACATTACTAAACACTATATTGCATGTTTCTTTAAATCTGTTGCCAAATAAATAAACTTTATAAATATAAGGACTCGCTTCAATGTTTGCTGTAATTTTATTTTTTATATCTAGCCCCTGTGTCGGAATCTTGAATAAAATAAAATTAGTAAGATTTTTAAACAGGCAAATGAAGGGGAAGATGATAATTAATTTAACCTAGAATAAATTTGCTAATCATATGCTAAAACACATCCTATTCTTCTTTCGATTTTAGCATTGCTTATCATTAAAAACTACTTTTTTTAATGTAGGGATGTCAAAGCTGACATCTAACATGTAGGCATAATATACCTCACTTTATTCTAGATCAGACTAGATCAGTTTCTTCGAACCTATCCAAGAGACCTTTGTTAAATTTCATGGGATGATGGCTTATTGTAACAGATTAGGTTAATTTAGTGTCGAATAGTAGTTTATATCCGAGACTTTAGAAACATTTTATGAATAAAGTATTAAAATAGGCAAAAATTCTTATCAAATACGGATAATTACTCTAAAATGTAGGTATATAAAAAGCCTGGATGAATTAAAGCAAGTTAGTGTCTGGAGCCTAAAGAAAAAGAAAACAAATCATTAACTTTCCTTATATTGTATTTGTTTTCAAGAGACAAAACCAAACAGTTTATTTTATGATCAAACATAACTTATTAAATATAAAATATATTTATATTTTATTTAAAAACGTTTATTGACTTTTATTATCATAGATAAACATTTTTAGCTAAATAAAGATAGTTGCTTTATTTATTTGCTTAGGTTATTAGGCTGTCATTATGTAAAGTTAGCTTTATTACTTCATGTATGAGAGATGAGATTATTGATTAAAGTTTCTAAACTTAAGATTAGTCTGAAACTATTCGTGAAACTAGGCTTAGATGCACAGATTTAATTGTTTGGAAACAAGTTTTATCTATAAACAACTTTAGATATGCTTCATTGCTATACATGATTATCTTGTATCAAAGCGACCCTATTTTCTAAATAATATGATCACTTATTACAATTTTGAATCTATTTACAAAACCTTACATATTACAATAGGTATCTCTTTACAACACGTCTTACCATCCACCCGGACAAATAATGCTGGATAAAATAAAAACATTTGGAGGTGGATCTTGTAATATAAAGGAAATGTACCCACTTATGCGCAGAGGGAGATCAGAAAGAACTTTAGAACTTTCTTAGAAAAAACAGACACACCCCCCCTCAGCCGGTATTCGAAACATGACATTTCTGTCATTGGAAAACCATACTCTTTGAGTCTGATATTAACCATTAGTATCCACCATTGCAAATTACATGCATATATGTGTATAAAGATCCTAAATGCAATTGATGTTAAATTATTAATTTAATCATGTGTGGTTAGACCCTACTTAAAATAATTATATACTACCATATTAACATTTTTTATCTGCGGATGGAAAAACATCAACTGAAAAAAAATACACAAAATCTTATATACAATAGGGTCTTTGCTTTAGGTACTTAAGTCTATGAAATAGTTTATCTGCTAAATAACTAAATAGTTTCATTTGAGTTTTATCTTTAAGTAAAATTGATGTATGGCTTGGTTCTAATTAGATTAATCTGATATTTATCAATTAATATAAAGAAACAGTTTATTTGAGCAATTTGCATAGTAATGTATTCACTAATATTATTCGCGTAACGTAATCAAAGTCCATTCATGAAAGTGACCAATCGTATATAGCAACGCGACTGCGCGCGTCTCATTCATAAAGAGCGATTACAACTCTGCCTATAACCACCCCCCTCTGTTAGCCATTCACGGACAGACGAGAGCCACCCAATTATTCAGTACGGAAAGACATGAAATCTTACTCTACGAAACGTATATGAACTGAGTGAAGTACTGTCTGTTCAAATCAATTATTTAGTGATGAGTTGTAGGGTTTCAAAACTGATAAAATTATTAGTACTCTTAGCACTTACCTTAGTAAATGACTTGATCGAAGAAGGGTGGGAAGTAAACTATTGTAAAATACATGAAAATATATGTGTAGATATGGTTGGCAACCATGTTGTATGAAACAAATTCCGTAGTGAGTTCAGCCGGGTTTTTGATAATTTGATCACGTGATTTCTTTCAAGTTCAGAGACTGCAACTGAACTGGATAATTCAGTTTATCTTTTAATTTGGGTGTTATTAACACTTTAAGAACGGACTGAATGTATAGGTGTACGACTTATATACTGGCTTAATTCCAGAACAGAAAACGTACCTGGTTACAAAACCATTATTTCATCACTGATACAGGGGAATACCGAGTTTCCAAAGCAATCTTGTTTAGTCAAATTTGGAATTGAACCCTGAAACTCCTAGCTCAGTGTTAAATAGCGTTACTGACTTTGGGTTTATAAAATGTATAGTTCCAAAGAATTTCTATGTATTTTAATTCAACACAACGTAAATTGGGGTGCTATAATTAATATTTAATTGACTTGAAATTAAGAATATATTATTAAGTACGTGTTTTATCAATATAAATAATAAAAACAAAAGTTAGGGTTTCTTAAAAATAAATGACGATACATTTATTTTAGATGCACTTTCTAAAAAAAGCCTACATTTTTTTCCTCTCCCAAGTGTGTATAAAGTGGAATGGGGATTGGGGGTACTTACCCCTTTGGAGTATCATGGACCCCCTAAATATTACAACTTTAGTTTATAGTTATAATACCATTTTATAGTGTAGTCCCCTACCCCCCCTCTCAGAATCATTAGCTTTCTAAGTCCCTAGACACTCCCTTGTTTCAGACAGAGTCTTAACCGCGTCTATTTTAACAGCGGTAAAAGGCGAAGAAAAGTCTCATGGACAGCCGAAAAGGCCAAACCTCCCGGGAAGTAATTCCCATTATTTTTTTTAATACAAAATGATTACAGATCATATTACAAGTACGAGGGTAAACAGAATCCTATGTATGGTGACCGGCATTATTAGAGGCACTCATACCGACTTGTAGGAATAGCGAAAAGCCAGGGACATCGTAGTCGTCAGTATCATCACGTTCGCACCGTGATCTCGGTTATTTCCAGCCTCTTTAAGCGGTACCACCTCAAGGGGCCTTCTGTGGTCACGGTAAACTTATAGGCTCCCAGGCTATGGTACTGAGTGATATCCAGGCTTGAAGATCACAACTAATCATGGAGGGTCTCCCGATGCCTGAATGGCCTCAGTCCACGACGACCCAATTTAGATCCATTTATTTAACACCGCTTCAATATACCTGTTTAGGTAATATACATATGTACAATACTCCATTCACGGTAGGAATTACTCTCCGAAATGTCTTTTTTCCTACCGATATCCTAATATATAGTAGATTTATGGTAGGGAAAAAGGCCTTTCAGAAAACAATTCCTATGGTGAACGGACTTAAATTACACTAATGAGCTAGGGATGAGGATGGTTGAATTTTAGAGGAAATGTACCCACATTTTCGTGGAGTCTAATTAAGGGGCAAAACTATTTTGGAAAATCCATCTTCATTACACTCAACTGGGATTCCAACCCCGATTTACCTTTCGTTGGCAGTCTAGTCTAACATTAGTGATGCCTTAGACAACGCGGCCACCGTATTATGTCGTTGTAGGATTGCCTGTTGATTTAGTAAGGGAGATTGAGGTGTTCTGCCATGGATAATAATATAAACCTGGTTCGATGGTGAACCTCTATGGAATGGCAGGCCTGACCTCACTTATCCTTAGAGCCCATCTTAAATTCAACAACAAACTCTGACAAAATTAATTTTATTAGCGACTTAAAACAATATGTGTACATCCCTACACAGTTATAATTTTAAGGTAATGCTTTTGTTTATTGTGTGTGCAATTTAGTTAAATGAATTATCATACCTCTATCATTTTCACAAGAACTTCCAGAAGAATCATTGCAACATTTTTATATTAAGGGAACCTATATACAGAACCAGCATGTCTAAATTAAATATTATTTAACTAAGAGAATACAATCTACTTTTTAAATTGGTATTAATAATAAATCATATCTTAATAATACATGATATTGTAGTCCATTATGACTTTTTATTTAGTTTCAGAACTTGCGAGTAAAACGTTATAATTATAATGTATTTCTGATGACGTAAATAGATTTATTAAATCAATAGTCAGAAGTGGAAGCTGTGTCAGTGGTTTTTTTCGCCAAATCCAACTACAAGTATGCATTTAATTACGATAATGGGGTAGAAATGAGGAAGGCGGCATTATAATTAAGGAATATACCCGCATTGAATAAAAATTGTAGAATACCAGTAGTACACCCAGATGGGATTTGAACCCCAAGCTCCCCGTCATCGAGAAACCAATCTTGACGATCTTGAAGTATATACCACGTGATATGTACAATACTGTACTATTAGGTGCATGGCCTATTGTAAAATATCAATCCTTCATCGCCTAGTTCGTCAGTGGTGAGGTGATTGCAGTTCGAAATTTGGGAGGGTGTATTGAGGGTGGCTTTCTTTAAATATTTTTCCTTTCTCCCTCTTTCCACCCTCTCAGATGTTAGGTGCTTTCTCTCTAAAATAAACCTTCCTCAAACATTCCTTATTAATATAGCACATGTGTGTTGTGATATGTAAGACATATCTATAATCCTGGGGTCAAACCAATGTGGGTGTTTATATTATGCTGTTGAATGTTCTGAGCTAAGTTTTAATCCTACTACAGTTATATAAGAATCAACAAGTTTAATTTGAGTTAAGCGCCTCAGCAGAGTAGTTAGCTAACGCGCTAATTTCATGTTGAGTTACAATGCTGAAGACGGGGTGATCCGAGGTTCTAACCTCGCTCCTGTGAACCGGAAGTTTTTTCTAAATGGTTTTCCACTCTCCCTCTACGCAAATGTGAATTCACTTTCTCTATATTAAACCTTACCAATTACTAACCCATTAGAGTAATTAGTAGGTATACTTAGGCGTATAACCCGAACGGGTAGTAAGATGCGGTGCTGGGTGTTATTAGTATTAATTTAAATTTCAAATAAAGGACATAACAAATCCTATGATTATATATAAGATAGTCATAGTTGTTAAAATTTTAATATTTAGGGTCAAGTCAGTGTTGTAACATATTTCGCTTCACGAGAATGACAGCTTTTAGTGTGTTTTCAAAGATTTTTTTTTCTTTAAACATCGTTATTACTTTTTACACAAAAACATGATTACTATAAACAAAACATACACAACATTTGTTTAAAAATCCTGAAAAGTTCTGATCTTTTTTATCTCTCACTTATATAAAGAGGTTTGTTAGCGTGTTTGTTTGTTTGTTCGAGATAAACTCGAAAACCGCTGTATCAATTTGAACAAGATTTTAATTCAACTAATCCTTATACCCCCAGGGCGGACATACGGTGGAATATTTCCTGTGAAAATCCAATATAATTGAAGGATTTTCAAATATTTTATTTAAAACACGTGGCCCTTGTTGTATTATCCTACTGAATGTGGATTATTTTTTTTCTAGCCCATTATATTGTCAAGGTAACTACAAATACAAAGAATAGCTAACTAATACATTTCATTTATAAATCCAAAGTTAAATAATGGTTTATTTTGGTTTATTGTCTCATATTTAAAATAGGATCCAAATCGTGTTTCTTTGACGTTTATAAATCACACACAGTTAACATTTCACATCTTTATTGATTTAATAGTATATTTACATGGATGCATATTGATTAAAATATATCACTTTTCTTATTAAAAGGCAGATCTAACTCCAAAGTAGACAAGAAACTTATCAAATAAATAAAATATAATCTATACTTGTGTGTTAACAACGTAATTTTAAGACCAATTAGTTTTGAATAGAAACTGAGTGATGCCTATTGATGTGCACATCAAGCATAAAAATCAAATAAACATATTTTATCAATATTCAAATCCCAACTCCTTAGTCCTATTGACTGAGGTTATCTCTTAAAGTGAAAAACCTAGAAATCTGAGACGTTACATTACTATTCTATGAAACCAAAGATGGCGAAATTAATCGTTTATTTTTTCTTATTTTATAAGCTTAACAGCTTCGATCACTGACCAACAGTTTGGTCAACTCAAAATACACCGAAGAAACAGCTTACATTTGTCATAGCTTCACATACTTGAGGATGTGCATCTTGGGCGTATTTTCCTTAATCTCACTTTACATTAATTTTGAGTTTGAAACTTTAATATACGTAACGAGTTCTGGTAATAGCTCCAAAAACAGAAACATTCGAAAATGAACGCTTAGCACGTGTGCTTAGGGAATCTTAAGAATGTGGACATGTATATATTTTTTACTTTTAAATATATTTCTTGATTTAAAACCATGACTGCATGAACAATGATATGGGTGTCTTTAAAACCAATAAAAATATGAAGTTGAAAGTTGAAGTAAGCTTACTTACTCAAAGAAACCTTTGGAAGTAATGTACTCCCTTCTAGCATATTCAATCACTTATAAACTTAGTTAACAGAGTGTAATGATGGAGGTATCTCACTACTACCAACATGCGAAAAAAGTTATTTAACATAATTTTTAATGAGATTGACGCCACAAAGTTTATAAAAAATTGGGGATTATCATTGTGAATTTCCATAAAATAGATCAACAACGAACCAGATTTTTACAATTGGGAAAACAATAGAAAAAGAGTGGGAATAAAATATGACGGTTAATCAATAAAATTATACATCTTCTTATATATAATTTGTTAAGCTCGTTTCCCGTAATGGAAATTACGAGGAAACGACTGAACCCATTTTGACAAACGACCACTCATTTTAACTGTTAGCGGTCCAGGATGTCGGAGAAAATATTAGTTTTCCACGAAAGCCCGATTTTCACTGAGAATTTTAAGTTTTTCATTTTGTGTTTAATTACAATGGAAACCATTGTTTGCTGCATTGCTAGAAGTCTCTAAATTAAATATATCTCTTTGGCTAAAAAATAATAATTCAATCTTCATTAATTTCTGGTACGAACACATCACAATTTTCTCTTCGGATTAATATTTCTCTTTGGATGATGGTCATAACCCATCTAAATTGAGTTTCCTAAACTTGGGAAACATTTATTTTTTACTGGAATGGTGGTATTGTTAGTTCCCATTTATATCAATAATATTGCGCATTAATCAAAAATTAAAAGGTTAAGTTGTTATGTTCATGAAAACATTGTCTAAGTTTGTCTAAGTTTTGTTTCACAAATGATAAAACTATGCTTAAATATGTTTAGGTTTGTATTTTAAGCTCAGAAACAATAAAATAATCTCGAAAAACGTTTAAAAAATAGCAATCTTAACTATTTAGGAATGAGTATTGGAGTTCATTTTTTAAATTATGGGTTTTGATGTTCATTTTAGCAGATAGTAGCACAATACAAATACGTAAGTTAAGCTATATTTTCATTTTTCCGCCTAATTTCGAGGATATAATATTTAAAAGTAATGTTTTGTGTACCCCATATTTATTTCATATTCTTACAAATACAGTAAGTTCAGTTAGGTTTTACTGTTGATACTTAGTTTTGAGGGAATAATATTTCAAAGTACCTTAATGTTTTGTTTACCACATATATATTGTCACATTCTCTATCTATTTATGACATTCTATAACTCTCTCATACACTCTCACTTAAACTCTATCCCCTCACACAACCACACACACACACACATACATTCTCTCATTTGAACCTCTCTCATTCTATCTCTCCCACTTTATCCCTCTCTCACTCACATTATCTACCCTCACATACACTCTCTATCACATAATTTCTATCACACTATATTTATTATACTTTCTCTTTTTTAAGCTCTCTCTCAAATGCTTTCTTAATCAAACGCTCTCTATCTCTCAAATGCTCGCTCCCTATCTCGCAAACGCTCGTTCTCTATAACTCAAAAGATTTCTCTCAAACTCCCTTTCTCTCAAACTTTCTCTAAGTTACTCTCACTATATCTCTTATATCAATCTAATCTCCCTCTCTCTATTTCGATACTCACCTTCTCGCCAACGTTTTCTCTTAAACTCTGTTTCTAGCTCTCGCTCACTCTAATTATCTCTCTCTAATCTAATCTCTCACTCTCTAACTTTCTTTCTCAAACTCTCTCTCACATGCCCCCACATTTTCTCTCTCTTTCACACAGTATCTCTACAAAAATATTGCTTTATCTTTTTTTCATAGACAAACACACACACTCTCACACACTTTGTCACGCATTCTAAATCAAATATTCTCGTTCTACCTCTCACAAACTCTCTCCCTCTCTCAATATCTCTCATACACATTCTTTCTTTCACACATATTCCCTTCCTCTTCTCTCGCCTTCCTAATGCTATATGGTAAGTAGTTACATTAGTTCCCCTATATTCACGGGTTGTACGTTCTTAGATCTACCAAGGTTACGTGGAACCGCGGATAAAACCAAACTATCATATAACGTAGTATTCATGTAACTTACATAAATATGGTAAAGTTTAATTGATAAATTATTCACAGTAAGACATTACTGTGGTAGATAATGTGAACATCGCGAAAGCTAGAAGCAGACTGGCGTCAAGTTCTGCGGTGAAGTGTGTGTGTGGGAACAAAGGCGTCTTTGTGCTGCTTATAGTATGGCCGGTTCTCACTTGATGCGTGGATTGAAACTTATAAACACTTTTTTCTTTAATAAAAAAATAAATAAAAAATGGGCATTGGTAAACTATGGATAACTGAAACCGCGGATACCGAATCAGCCCTACTGTATATATTCATAAAACTTTAGGGAATGTGTCAATGTCCACTATATATAACTTCTTCCGTCACGCTGGTTTATCTATTGGATGCGACCCGCCTCGGTGGCGTAGTTGGCTAACGCGCTAGTCGTGTTGAGCTCGACTGCTGAGGACGGGGAGATCGAGGTTCGAATCTCGGTCGGGTGAACTGGGGTGGTTTTTCCTAAATGGTTTTCCACTCTCCCTCCGCGCAAATGCGGGTTCACTTCCTCTAATTCAACCTTCCCAATTCCTAATCCATTAGAGTAATTAGTACTTAAAGCGTATAACCCGAACGGGTAGTAAGACGCGGTGCTAATTATTATTATTATTATTATTGGATGCGTAGCGTTCGTGGAGAGGACAATGTGTGTTAAGTAACTGTTACAATATGTCAATGACAATTTCTATAAAATTAAAGAATTAATTAATGTATACTATGAAGTTAAAACAAATTAAATATCATCGGATGAAGCCACCGTCGAATCTGTGAAAATTGTTTCCAACACAGGGAAATAATCGGGTGAAATTGACTAGGGCGATAGTGAAAAAAGTGGGAACATAACTGACTTTAAAGAGGGAATTGAATGTTAAAAAAAAAATAACTGTTTACATCAATCAACAGCACATAGCCAACTATTTAAATAATAATTTATGTTTTTAAATAAAATTAATTATGTTTGTGTTAATTCGTTTTGTGTCACTACCCCCCTCACTTAAAGTTAAGGGGAAACACGTTTTAGTGAAGCCAGATCATTGTCTATAGTGTCTATAGTGGTCCATCATTAGCGTAGCTGACTGTCTATCGAGATATTGACACCTTGAGCCCCGTTTCCACCTGTGAACAAAACCCAGAAAAGTGTGACTTTTATGCGTAGTGATAACCCAGGCTGTGTACCTGTAACGTATTTTTAGAATCAAACATTTGAGTCTAATGCCTTATATTACTTTACTATTGGGAGTTCCACCAACCAATATATTTTAAACTTCAATTACTAGTAAAATCTGTGGGTTGTACACCATAGAAATTCGTGGCTGTTTCTACATCTATAATGAGCCTAACGTAATAAAAAATTGCGACTACCTATTTTTGTGGCTAAAAAACCAAGAAACAAAGATATCGGAAACTTGGGAAACGCATAGGTTCACAGGGTAACCGTAGTTTCTGTCATTACAAATAATAATAATAATTAGCACCGTGTCTTACTACCCGTTCGGGTTATACGCTTTAAGTACTAATTACTCTAATGGATTAGGAATTGGGAAGGTTGAATTAAAGGAAGTGAACCCACATTTGCGTGGAGGGAGAGTGGAAAACCATTTTGGAAAAACCACCCCCAGTTCACCCGACCGAGATTAGAAACTCGATCTCCCCGTCCTCAGCAGTAGAGCTCAACACGACTAGCGCGTTAGCCAACTACGCCACCGAGGCGGGTTCTACCATTATACATATTATGAATCTGAAGTATCAAACTGTGTGATTTCCGGTGCGGGGGATGCCAAAGGAAAGACCATGAGAATTTTAAGCTTTGTTTGATTATTTGGTGAAACCAGCGGCTTTGCTCCTCGGGCGTACATATTTAATTACATACATATATTACGCGTATTACGCTTTAGACTACGTGACAGCCTGTGTGGCTGCGTGACCACCTATGTGGTTGAGTACAAAACTAATATAACTAGAAAACTTAATCTTTGAAGATATACGGAACTAATTTAAAACTGAGGGTGCACAAGTAGGAATATTTTGTACTTATTCCTATATTCCAATCAAGAAAAAGAGTTACGGGATCAACTTTTTGTGATGTTCAAAAGGTATCCAATAAAGCTATGTATAATATATCAGTATGTGCTATTGAACATATTAGTAAACCGTTCAAGTGTGGACAGGGCAACCTGTTCACTGAGAGAGATCCCGTTGTGCCGATTGGATTTAGGCTTTTGCAACTACTTAATAAAACTATCCATTCAATTATAAATAATTGTTTTTATTTTATATGATCAAAAGTTCCACGAAGTCTGAAGGGCTCCCATAACACCATATTAAGGTGAAATTAGATAAAAGAAAACCCACTTAGTTTTTAGAACCACGTTTTACTATCCGTTGGATTTATACGCTTGTCTGGTTTGGAGTTCTATGGTGTTATTTTTAATCCCTAAGAGTACTTTCTATTTATATTAGGTTAGTGAATCGTGTGGTACAGTCCGTATCCGTGAATTTCTGGACACCCTGTATAATGGTCTACTCGCTCAGTCAGATGGTAATAATATAGCGGACTAGGTTGGTTTATGAGTGTCTCAACCCATATTCATTTGAGTAACTGTAAGTGGTTCTTAGAAAAGAATGTTTTAAATTTAAATTGTATGTGTATTATTTAAAATATTCAATAACATTAGTTTGATCTAGTCCTATGTTAGTATGCTTAATTCCATTTCCAATCTATCTACTACATTTTAATTTAAAATAATTAATCATATTTTAAATATTAGAAGGGAAATAGACTAACTACTTTAAAACATTAATTAGACAATTTCTTTGTATTCAAAATATAATAAGTGTTTTTAATTTTTTACTTTTAAGTGGCTATTTTTAATAAATCCCATGTAGTTTTTTTTGTGCTGGATAGAATTATAACAACCCTGTCTTAGCTAATTCTACTTGCCTTAATTATATGAGATTGTAACAAAGAGCACGTGCGTATAACCCGAACGGGTAGTAAGACGTGGTGCTAATAATAATAACAAAGAGCTATCGCAGTCATATTATTTACGTTTACATTTTTATTTGTATTGTTAACTTATATGGTTGACGGGACTTGATCTAAAATTTATTTAGTTTTAATATAAATCTACTTTTTAAATTAAATTTTTACATACCGTTGTTTGATACTTGTAAACGATAAGAAACCCCAAAAAACAACATCACTCAGTCATTTAAGGAAATCTTATAGTGTCGGATTTCATTTCAACATTAGTTAATCACTAACTTCCAATAATTAATTTAAATATTTTTAAATATTAGACACTTTACAAATATTTTGGTTTAATAACAAATAAAGAAGTGTTTAGCTTGCCATTGGTTTTATTTATAGTTATTTCCCTGACGCTAAATGACTGGACTTGGTAAATACTATGGGAATTAAACACACGTGGAAATGTATTATCTTTTTCACAATTGTTTTGTAAAGTACTGTAAAATTTTATTAAATATAATTTATATGTTTATTGTATTTAGGTTGAGAATACTCTAATTTTGATCGTAAGAAGAGTAAATGACAGTTACAAACGTTAATAAAACTACATTGATTTATTCATAACTCAAGTAATGTGAGTTACATCTTTAACTTTCGATAGATATTATAAATAGGCCTACTTTTAAAATAATAATTAAGTAAAATGCCATCAACGTTGACCACAATTTTTTTATATACTTATTTGTATTTTCTAAACCAGTTATTCTTACGAGAATTAGATTATACCTGGCCAAACGCAATGGGAGGGGGGGGGGGAGGCGAAGGGGGGGGGATGTTACACTTTATTGTTATCACATTTAATTTTTTTTCATTATCGTCAGAAGAATGTCGTCATTCTCGTACTATTAACAGTCCTTTTTAATCTAAATTATTATAAGTAAGATCCTTATATATAATGTTAATGTAAAAACAAATTATTTTTATCCAAAGTAGTTTTTATTTGGTCTAATATGAACTATAATTAAAACAATTTAAAAGATTTACCCACATATTAATTTATTGGACCTTTTATTTTAACGAATAACTTTCAATTATAATTAGTTATTGTATTAATTAATGCAGAATGTCAAGGTTTTAAGCCTACACCTTAATTAGAAATTCAAATCTAATATACTATTATTGATGATTAATAATATACTATATTATACAAGTGTACGAACTGAAAGAATGTTGAATGAGAACTACTACAGCTATATATCATTTTAAAATAGAAACCCGGACTTCCAAACCTGAGTCGAGAAAGAAAGGAGAAACCAACCCTTTCCTTTCTTTGTCTCGGTATTTTATTGTTTCCCTCGAGCTGTGCAGTGTTGAAGGAATCTATTTTTGGAAGAAATCTATTCCTGCCAGTCCTCAACCTTACAGGCGACGAAGTGTCTAGCTGTAGACAAGTTGAATTAACAGAGGGGGAAATGGAATTGAAGTTCTCTACAAGCACGAAGTGTAGCGGATTTGAAACAAAATAGAATGTATGGGGGTTCTTCCTTAAGACAAGTGGGTTTGTATGGACATAATGTGATCAAAATTGTATAGGTTTTTGATGAGGTGCCAATTTAAGCACTTAGTAATCCATATATAAATTAATTAACTCTTACTCGGTCAACTTATAGCTTATAATTTATGTTGCTTAATTCATAATTTACTAACTAGAAATTGGAAGTATACGAAGAAAAGGCCTACTGCTGTTTCGTATGAGTATTCAGCAGTGTGTTATGTTGTATGTCTTATAAATGATCAAACATAATTACTAATACGTAAACGGTTATGCTGTTTGTTTTACATAATGGATTTTGAAATATTGTAAGTTTTGCTATCCTCAGATAGGAAAGAAATACACTAGTATTGCTAGATTAGACGTTGGACATATATTATTATAAAAAAAATTGAAATCATGCTGCATTGTGTTTGTAAAGAAATGAAAGGGACTGACCTAACCAAATCCATTACTTCTCCTATCCACATCGACCCAAGACACTCGGGTTTGTGTCGGAACAAGGGGACTAACTGTTCATTTAATGTTCTAAAATGTATTATTTATGATATTTTTAGCAGTGAGCATTCATTTTGTTAACCAGACAAATCGTTTCTTTAGGATGTAAGTTTATAAATACATTTTTGTAAAAGTCAGACATATTCAGAATGTGTGAGACCAATACATTTTTTTTCAACGTGCATCTTAATACCCGTTCTTTAACTACACTAATGGAATATGAATAAGGAAAGTAATCTTGTTGAGAAAAAATCTCGCATTAGCATTAAGGAAAAGTGGGAAACCCAATAGGATATATCACCTTTAGTATATACTACCAGATTTTTAACCACAATCTCCATATCGTTTGCAATCAAGTCCATCACAAAGTGATGCGTTATACTGCGGGCCCAGTGATGCGTATTTTATGACATTCATTCTATTAGGCTTAACGTCCTCGGCCCTATTTTATCTCATCAATGAGGCCCTTGTTCCAGATTGTTAAGACTCTGCTGTAGAGATTGTAGGCTATAACCAGAAAACTAACCCCAAAGCTTTACGCTAAAGTGTGAAGGAATTTGTAGCCGGGACCATTAATTTTCGTATCGATTATAACACGTGGAAGGTTAACTTACTTGTTGGTTTGTTTATGTCCGGTGCGTTTGGGCAGAGAAGAGAATATAAAATGCAACTTAATTTAATCAAACCTGAGTGGACACATGTTGTATCTATCATAATTCAGGAACATATTTTTGTATTAGTTAGTATATTTTTATTTTGCTAAGAACTATGACATGTTTACCATACAATATTTAACAATGTAGATATAAGGTGCCATTGGTATAAAAGAGGGCCACACTTTTATTACTCTCAATGGTTTAATAATTTTAGTAACCAAGATAATCTCATCTGAGAATTAAAAAATATGTTTTTAAATTTAACGTAAGCAAGATATGTGCTTTTTAGCATCTCAAAATATTGTTACTATTAATTTTTAAAGTTTACTCTACACAAATATTTCGGAGGACTTAACTAACCAAATATATTAGATATATTCCCCTTAGAGATAATGATTATTTTGTATTTATTGTGTGTTTTGGTTTATAAAATATGTAAATATTTATTTGAAATATTTAACTTGAACTTTATAAACCAACTTAGTATGTCAGCACACGAGAACTTTTATGAGCTAGAGTGAGAAGTCCCACAAATTCTACCAGGAAAGATATTTTAACAAACCTTACAGGTTTCTTTTACATGCCCCAATCAACATGGGGCTGGCGGCTTTACTTCCCCTCCGAGGGAAGTTGTGCTACGGATGTTTATCACTAAAGAAACATCATTCGACCCCAAGTCGGGATTGAACCCAAGAACATCGGGTGCTGAGGCACAAAATTTACCTCAAGACCACCACAGTCAATATTTGATTTAATATGTAAACTACAACTTATCGCAACGAGGTAATTTTATGCTAACATTTGCTAACGGGTTTATAGTTTTTTAGTAGTTTATGACATCTTTTTTAAATGATCAAGCTAATTTATCTTACTTTATTATTTAATTATTTTAGTAATTTCATTAAAATTCAAAGAAATATTCATTTTCTTATTTTACCTGTACTAAATAAAATGTTCCACATATATTTGGAATGATAGTTAATGGACAAATAAATTGATGTCGGGAGGTTTTGGCCGCCGTACTTAAATTCAACTTACGATCTTGCTGGGTTTTCATCGTGTTCAGAATAATAATTCACTAATTATTTAAGACATTCGTCTTTATTGGCGTGTAGGAGCGTCAACTATTCAGAACTTTCTTTACAGTCCGATATACTCAGAACACAGAATGATCCCGACTATTTTACTGGTCCATAATAATTGTCCCAGTTTCGATAGCCAGGACATCCTCCAATAAAAATGATATGGTAATATGTTTTTATTGGAGGGAAACCTGGATCGGTGGCCACGTGGAATAGAAGTTAAGATTACCAAGTCTGGTTTGATGGAAACAAGGGGGTCAGGGTTCTAATCTCGGTCGTGTGTACTAAAGATTGTTTTTACCTTAGAATATTAAAATAACTTTAACTGAAGTGTAGGTACAGTCTCTCTTCACACTCTGTTCCTCATATCAACCTCAACGTGGACCACCAGGATGAATAGTAGGAGACCGGGTATAGAACGCTACTGTGCTGGTTTGACTAAAGTTTATTAACTATTACAATCATTTACTGAGTGCAACACTACATATATTTTTTAATCTCAAAATGTTTGTTTTAAGTTGAGAGAGTGAGTGTTGTTTGAGTCAGCTTGTTGTGTTTATTTTAACCTTTGGTTAGAAAATGGTTCAGATTTTACTAATTGTTTAGTGATATAGAACTATAAAAAAGTTAAATATATTTTAAATGTTAATAAAGTAGACCTTTGATTATGTTACAACTGTTTTATAGTTAAAATATATTTACTTATTTTGGATAGAGTGGAGATTATATAACCATGCAAGGAGAGGTTACCAAATGTGATTACCAACACCACTGAAATCAAAATCTAGTGTTCAAAATAAAAGAGTAAAATGTGATGTGAATCCAATGCCAGATGATGCATTATCTTCAACATTAAGGGATAAATTGGTAACACACAGTATAAACTTACCTCCGGAAGAATTATGACCCCTTCCGAATCCATATTCAAGAAAGAAATCATGTAAAAACAACATCAAAGGTAGGAAAATACCATAATATTAACTTATACAATAAGAAAATAGGAATTTGTAAACAAAGCCAAAGGCTACAAAATGAGAAAATTAAAGAATTCAAAAGAACCTGCATTTGAGGAATACTGAAACCAAAACCCACCACCAAACAATCAAGGTATTTTAAACTTAGAACTCAACATCTGATAATGATTCAGAAGGAGAATAAATAGTTTGTTGGTTTTTTGTCTTGACAAGTTTACTTTGATAAAAAAAAACATAGATAATCACACCGTTCCCTTACGTGGTAGGCTAGAAACTGAATATATAGCTAAAAAACCACAACGCCTTCCTTTATCCATCCTCATTCACTTTATAAACACTTCACTATACTTGCATACTTCCTTCACTTCAACAACATCCATACACCGAGTCACACATGCTATTTTTTTTTTCTTAAAACTCTTAATGTAGCTTATTTTTTTACACATTCGTACACAAAATTAGATGGCCTACCCCTTAATTTTGATCCACACATTCTAACATAATATATTTGCTCCGTCACTAGACCCACACTCATCCTCTCAACATGCCCAAACCATCGTAAGACACTTCTTTCACATTGACCCATTGGATTCCTTTTCAACCAACACTCCTTCAGTACACATTCATTACTGACTCTGTCCATACGAGTTTCTCCACATACATTTCTTAGATATCTCATTCCTTCCGCGGTAACCTGGCTCTCGTGTTTCTCCTGACAAACCCACGATACACATCCTCAAAACAACGTTGGCACCAATACACTTTTATCTATAGCCATCTTTGCGTCTTTCGATATTACTTCCTTCTTTGCGATTGGCCACATAATTCCAACTACTCTCTGAAGTGCATTCACTTAGATAACATTGTATTTAATTCACTGTCAAATGAGGGTTCACATATATCAAGATTCTAGTATAAAGAAAGGTTAAGAAAATACAACATACTTTTTCAGTAAATATGAACAATATTTTACTATAATATTAATGTTATTTTATAGATATAGATTACTATTTATTAATATTACTAATATATAATTCAATATAATATAAATATCAATAGTAGAAGATCACATCACTCTAAATGATATTAATAATAGTTGCTTTTGTGATTCTCAGATATTGTTCTCCCTAACATAACGTGACCAGATTTGTTCTTCCCTAAAGCGGGACATGTTTGTGCCAGGGGGATATAGTCGTTATGGAAGACCCCTCCAGTGGGGCTGAGGAATTCCCCCCACCCCGGTTTTTAAAAATATTAAGCCTAAAAGGTCGTGTTTTGAGGCCATACTTGACCCCTGCATATAAGATTTAAGTTAAAAGTTTCGCATTTATCTGATTTCGGAATTTTCTCTATTGTGGTCATTTGTTTAAAACAAGTATAAAGCAAAGCCTCCGTAGTCCTAATTTTTTTTGTGGTGTTGGGGGTTGGGATTGAAAACGTTTCGAAATTTAATTTAGATGTTTATTTTTACAATTATTTTGCCTTAGTTATTTAAACAAACCTCTAAAAACATACACGTAAATAGGAAAGAAAGCATATTATCTTTATTTATTCAGTAAATTTTATCATCTAAGTTCTAAGTGTACATTTCTATGTTTCATAAAGACTCAGGCATACTCATACTTTGTATTTGAACTTATTTGTCTTAACAGTGCTGGTGAGGAACACAACAATGGAAAAAAGTACCCGCAACTTAAGTTAAAATTAATTGTTGTCACTAATATTGACGTTAAAACGCTCACCCTAAGTTGGGTCTACTCCGATGTCCACACTTTTGTCATTGCAGAAAAAACTCTCTCAAGGGCTGCTTTACCTCCTGGCAGTGCTAGTACATATTCTCCGATTTTACTGATGTGCTGATGATTTATGGAGTTTTCTATAAAATATTTAAATAGTTCAAGTCACCGTTTATCAGATTCTAATTTGTTCTCATCCCACACTGAAATATGTATTTCAATATATTTATTTACACAAGTCATTTAATCAAAAAGCTCTGTATCAGAAGATGGGTCGAAATGTTATTTTAACGATAAGGTAGTCAATGGCTAGTTGAACATCAGACCATTCTGGAGTTTTTTTTAGAGTTACCCATTCAAACATTTCCAAGTCCTAGAAATGCGTTGTCCACTGCTCTAAATATCGTAATGATATCTCGCAAAATGTTACAATAGTCTTGGTAAAATCCTCTTTTTCAGGTCCTGAACAGTTGTTTGTCATTAAGTTGCGCAGTATATAGAGAATACATCAAGTGTTAATCTTATTTTGAAGGTTTTCTTTAATGTTTTTTATTTCTGCAGTAACCTCGATGGCATAAAAATTCTGACTTTCCACTTTTAAAGCTGAGTATTAGAAGGTAACTGCTTGGCTGTGTATGAAATATAGCCACATTTCTGAGTGTTCATCTTCAAAGAATGTCTTCAAAACCACGGGACATTTAGGTTGACTCAGAAAGTATTTCTTAAGTGACAAATACAATTTTAAAATTATTTCCGCGGCAGGTATTAGTGCTAGCCATCGTGTCTTGCTGTACCCCAACACTTTCTGGTACTCAATATTGACGGTGCCAATTTTTTTTTAATGTTTATACCTTTACCGTGTAGATATAGAAATGTGAATCTATTTTCACAACCACGACATCTACATCTACTGGCACTCAATCAGATGCACTTAATATAGCGATGTGTATAATGTGCAAAGCACACCCAATACCCACAATATATTTTTGTAAAACAAGTTTCAAAATGTCGATAAGCGATCTCTGTTTACTTTCTTACTACGCCACCAAACATACAGTTTGTGTTATCCACATTGAAAGAAATGGTTTTTTCTATTAGGTTATGCTTTTGCAACAAATCCTTTAAATAACTGACAATAATTTCGGAAGTTTCCCCAGGCCGAGACTGTAAGTCCAATATTTTTACTTTCACCCCAACAAACTTATCAAAATATCTCACCAACACGGGCAATATTTTTTGTGACCCATGGTTAGATGCGTCTGTCATTAAGGAAACATAATTTACATTTTCCTACCCCCTTTTAAGATGTCAAGTAGCCAATGGTGCAAATACTTGAGTTACAATGGCTTGCGATTTTGTTCTGGCACAATTAAACTTGGGTTAAAAGCACGTTTTTATTATTTTTGAAGCACAATCATTGGAACGAAGGCTGTGATTTTCTCGTATAATGTGATAGTCCCAAACACCTCCAGCAGCAGAAACTATGAGATCTTTGTTGGATGGCACATTACTTTTGAAAAACAAAGAACCCCATTTACTAGAACAAGTGGCCTGGTCTGAAGCCACGTGCTTATGATATATTGAATGTTTTTTCCCATCATAGTAACCTCCGTGCGCAACACTAAGTCCAGTACGACATTTTTCACAGACGACATCACTACTGTTTGATTCACTTTTAAGTTTTATGAACGGATATTTAGCCCGTAAGTCAGCGTTGAAAAGCACATTCTTTTTGGCATTATTAAATATATTCGTATGCAAACTTAAGCGCATACAAAAAAACTTGCTAAAGTCTAAAAACAAATCTTCTGAAAGAAATAAACTTAGTTTAGGTTACTGGCCGATCGATTGATCTATCAATAATCCTGTGTACTGCTAATGAACGTTGACGTCCAACGAGCTCCACCAAATAGTTCCGGAGGAGGCTTGAGTCAGAACGGATACTGTAGTTCTGTAGTTCTGTAGCTGTGGGCACATAGATGGGGTACAGTGGAGGGAGATTCGCGTCGTCAAGACTGGACTGATAGGCGTACTGAGCGTCTAAACGAGTCATAACAACGTTTTTATTAATTTACTTAGTTCACAAAATGGACTACCCTCAAAAGCGGGGCAATTGTGCGTCCCATGGAAAATCTTGGGGACAGCGGGACACATTTTCCCAAAGAGGGACGTCTGGTCACGTTACCCTAACAGGATCCTGTTTTAAGCACTGAAGATAACGTTCCTATAAATTTTACGAATGTGAATCGGAACATGTTCTAAATGATTTGTAACAATATGCGATATATTTTTTAAAATAAAATGACGATTGATTACTTGTTTTGTTTTTAATAATAAATGCTAATTTGAATCCTTATATAATATGTGCTAACTTGCCCCATACATTGTGCTATCCAGCTCCACTAAGAGATTAGCTAACACAATAAAAATATATTTAATAAACATTTGTTTCTATAAAATACTGGTCCCACCCAAGAACTCAGTAAATACATTTTTATATAGCCTATGAATAAAGGTAACAATCCTTTACGTTAACACAAATTGACCACCCAGAATAATTCGAAATAAATTAAATGTGAAATATATATTCAACCATCTCTCGTCTCCATATGGAAATAACACAACAGGCTTATCTGTATTAAAGTCAAAATAACTTAAATGGTAATCCTTGCGTGCGTTGGCGAGGGGTCCTATTGGTTAGTCTCGTATTGGTCTAGCTTACCATCAACAGGGAGGTTAAGGCTTGGAACCCAGATTGATGCACTATATGCCGTTTACTTGTAATGCCTTATTTTATTAATACGCGTCGACAAAATATTATCACTAATTAATCCGAGGTGTTGAAATTAACATCACGGGTTAAGAGAGTGTAGAAAAGGAGTGTGAAAAGAAATCGTGTGGAAAAGCAGCCCTATTTTACCACGCCTGGATATTGCTCTCGACCCCTTGTGGCCTAATATGTCTAATACGTTGCGTGCCTGCTGTCTCAGCCCACGTGACCATCAGTTCAAGGCGATTTTCAGATTTGATATACCACTGCTACTTTCACATACTATCAACTCGATCTGCATACATTTCCTTTCAGTTACACTCATTATCACATTCCCTTATATTAAGTCGTTAATAAAATTTGTGTTGAGCTTAGTTAAACTTCTGTATAGTGTTGATATTATTATTAATACTATAATTAGTGATGTTCCCTCTATTTCCAATATTTATTGGTTGCCATCAAACCAATCAAAATGACCCCACCTATTAGGGTATAATCCATGCTGAAAAACCAATGAAATAACATTGATTTGAATTGGGTGCTGTTGGTGACCTGGCGGTCTAGGGGAAAGGTGTCAGACTTCTATGCTGACGGCCGGGGTTCAATCCTTGGTCCCGGCAAAGATTTATCTGATTACCAAACCTTTCCTTCACCTCTGACAAGACGTGTATTAATCACAACTTGTGAATGTGAGGAATGCCAAGCCTCCACCGTGGTTCGAATCCCACGTTAAACTGTAGGTCCTTCATTTCATCTCACAATCACCCTACCATTACACATTAGCGTAAGTGCGTATAACCCGAACGGGTAGNAGGCCTCCACCGTGGTTCGGATTCCACGTTAAACTGTAGGTCCTTCATTTCATCTCACAATCACCCTACCATTACACATTAGCGTAAGTGCGTATAACCCGAACGGGTAGTAAGACGCGGTGCTAATAATAATAATAATAATAATAATTGGGTGCTGCTGTCAACAAAACTCACGTGTAGGGTGGGGGTTACGGTGTTGAAGGGGGCGAGAGGAGTAATAAGGGGTATTTTTCATGTGAAAGTGTTCGTGGGTGATGGCGAATGTATTTTATCGAGTCGTCATGCATCAGGGTGAAACATGGGGTGGTATTTGCCAACGGTGTGTAGAGATAGCCCACCGATCCTCGGTATTCCAGCCCTACTCTCTATACATATGTGGTGGAGTCTCTATTAGTACACCACCCACCCCACCTCACCTCTCTTCACCCCCTCTCACCCACCTCGTTCACCACCCCGTTCTGTCTCGTGTGATTCTGTGGCTCGCTTGCCTCTTGGGTGTGTGTGTCTGTGTGTGGGGATGTGTGTACGTGTGTGTATGTGTGGGGACGACGATGTCGAAGAGGGAAGCCCAAAAGCCATACCCTGCCCCTGGATTCAGTCGGTGTTATTCTAGGGGCGGAGTGGACACGATTACATTGGCACAAACAACAGGACAATATTCGTTACGTACGCTAGACTACGGACTAGACGCGAAGCCCTATTTGGTGTGTGTGTGTGTGGAGTCCTTGATTGATAACACAGATATTTATATTAAATATAACCATTCATTTTTTAACACTGCGTCTTACTACCTTTTCGGGTTGTACGCCAATATAACAATAGTATGTATAATTATTCAGTTATAATTTTGGGAATATTTTATTTCTAAAGAAATAATTTAGTTTGATAGATTTATGTATCCCATATTTGTTAAAGATTTTCTTTTAACTGACTTTTAAAATGTGATGAACAAATATTTAAAAACAATATTCTTACAAATAATATGTAAGTTTACCTTTTGAACACATACTAAAAAGTGATGAAAATCTGTGCACTCATAGATCAAGACACTCATGGATAATTTTCACCAGAAATATAACCACGAGCGCGTGAGTTATTGTTCCAAACCATGCGTGAAGTGTTTTATGTGTTCCTCGTCTGTCGGACGCTGTCGGTAAGGCGAGCAGCGTCCTACTCTGGCTGGAGATGTCGTGGAGAGGCGGTTAGGGGAAGACGAAGAGGACCTTACATACTAATACCTACATATATATCTTACACTTTTACTCCTCCTTCCCCACTTCACCTCTTCCTTCGCCGGCATGTGATCAACGCCATCTTACGGGATTAAACGGGAACTAGTTGAGAGTCGTATTGATTAAGAATGTGGCCCCTTTCCCCCTTTAACCTTCTGATATGAACGTTTCTAAATGGTTTTCAACATGGTAAGAAGTTAATTTTCGTATGTACTGTCTATAGCCTATACAGATGTAGGAATACCTTTGATCTTATTTATTACAAAAAGTGGCCTTTCTTGTATTAACAAATGGTTTGGCCTACGTCTTTTTAAGAGAAATAATTTAAAAATAGTTTTTTTTAATTAATAAACAGTTGTGCAGGGGTAATATGTTAATATTTATTACATATTGAAAATATATTCCCCAGCTTAAACAAAACGTAGTTTATAAATATATATTTATATATACTGTATATAATTATGTAAAATTTAAATATTTATATATATTATATATGTATACATACTATATATATTAACGATTTATATATTCACAAACCAAAGTTCGCATATATGTATAAATGTTGGTTTGTATATGTGCATGTATGTGATTATTACGCCTATGCAACGCCTACAAAAAATATGAGTTTGTAAATTTCATGAGTGGATTGATATTATTTTATTTATGAATACATATAATTTAGTTATATAATGTATTTAATGATCGACGCCACTGCATAGCCTATATACCTGTCCTGTAACTATAAATTTGATTAGACTAAGAGAATTTATCAATTTTCCAAAATATTTAAGTTATTAATTATGATTATAATAGTGTATCACGTTTTACAATTTTACCAAAGGCTTTATATAAATATATCAGTATATAGTTAAAATAAGTCAGTGTTTCTTTACTTTGATTGAGATTAACTTCAAGCAATTGAAAATTTTGAAACGCATTCATGTAGTAATCGCGTTATTCTAAATTGTTTAAACCAAAATCGTAAGATAACTTGTGATCAATAATATACAGTTTATAATTCTGAACTATAACACAATACAAACAATAAACTAAAAACTTAATTATTCTAGAACAACACACACACATTTACACAGTTATACAAAACGCTCACTAAAAAGCACCCAAATAAAATGTAAGATATTTGAACAGGTTGGTGGTAGCAGGTAACTAAATAAATATATTTGAATATGTTCTGTAATGTCTATAATACATAATTTATATTTATATTTGCCTTATTTGCTCAATAATCTGCAGAAATGGATTGAAAAAGATTATTTCCTTATAATTAAAATTCATATTATATCTCGACGTGACAATTTCACTTTTAAGGTAAGATAATTTGGAAAGTCTATATCGCGTATTTCATTTGGACATTTTCTAACTTAGGTAGACATAAAAAAAAAAAATATTGAAGAATTTTTTTTTAACTAGTGAGACCAAAAATTTATAACAACACAGACAATTTCAATTTATTAATCTGCATTATTATTTCAATTTAAATGTTTATTTAATTAAATGTTTCTCTAAACTAAGGTACAATATAACAATCATGTTCTTAGAGGAATACAGTATCAATGGTTAAGAATATTATAAAACTTAAAAACCACCTAGCCACTAATTTTTAACTTTAGTATTTAACATTTAAAAATGAGTGATTATCAAATGTATATATTATGTATCAATGAAATATTGTAATATAATTAAAGTAAGGCTTGGTGTGGTTATCCTCTTGGATGTAGTACCTTTTATACAGGTTTGTATTTCGGATCGAACTATTTAATATTATATTTACTTTACACTCAATTAGTTAGAATAATGTCAAACCTATTTGTATTTGACTAAAACTTTTGAAAATCTAATATTTCTAAATTAAATTACTCAAAGATATCTTTTCAGTGATATATTAAATTAGAAAATATAATATTTCAAGTGTTAAATATAGAACCGTTAGTTAACATAAAACATTATAAATATTACCTTGATCTTAAAGTTTAGTTTACATCCAACTATAAAATTGATCCCGTTTAAAATCATTTTTAAAATTTTGACTAAACACTTTCCGCCTTTTTGTTTAAAATTACAGCATCAATAAATAGTCCATTATAGCTTTTATATTTATTTTGTTTATTTATAATTTAAAAAATTGCACAAACACAGCATGTTAGAATTACTCATTAATACGAATCTTCACTGTAACCCTTTAATGAGCTAAGTATTAAAAAGAGATTCATCTGTGTTTCATGTTGGTTATTAAATCAAATTAACACCTAAGTTTTTATATTAAAACAATCATGGCAGTTTTATTATCTCTATTATCAATATTCAACAAATACGAGATAAAGTTATAACGTTTGTGTTATCCAATTTGTTGCTGTCGTAAATATTTTAATTAGAATTTATATTCAAATAGACTACATGTTTTCTGTACTATTTTGTGTTATTTATTGTGATAGTATTCATTATTTTCAAATATATTGTTTTTTATATATTATAGTCTATACATTTGTAAACTATTGGTTAGTATTCTTCGTTTACCTTGTACTATAGCAGGATTGCTTGGTCTAGTTCCACTATGGTGTAGTAATTAAGATATATCCATAGTGTAGTCCGTCAAGGTAGGACTGTTACCTTTCAAGGTAGATGGAGTGTAAATACAAATAAAATTGACTTAAGAAATAACCGTCCACGCAAATATATTTTTAAGCATAATTATCTAACAAACCCGCCTCGGTGTCGTAGTTAGCTAACGCGCTAGTCGAGTTGAGCTATACTTCCGAGGACGAAGTGATTGAAGTTCTAATCTCGGTCGGGTGAACTGGCGTTGGTTTGTCCTAAATGGTTTTCCACTCACCCTCCAAGCAAATTCGGGTTCACTTCCTCTAAATTTAACCTTCCCAATTCCTAATCCATTTAGAGTAATTAGTAATTAAGCGTATAACTCGAACAGGTATTAAGATGCGATGATAAATAAATAATAATAAAATTATCTAATAACATTTTAACATAGGCCTATGTCAGCTAGCAAAGATGGCCTCAATACGTAACAAAGCACCGACTCTATAAATGCTATAACCTCTCATTGCTATAACCTGGTACATTTTTATTAATATTATTTCCCTCTAACTTTTTTTTAGCTCATTGATCATAGTTATATCTCCTATTGAATGGGCTTTAAATATTCATAGGTAGTGAGAGTAATATTAGTATTTAAAAGATTATGGCTAGGGATAATATCTACACGAGCTAACAAAGAACAAACTTGTGGTAGTCTTATAACACAAAGTTGAGCAATTTCCTAAATTGTGTCATTACCTTATATCGACTAAATTTTCAAACGATGAGCATCAGCTTATGCTTTAGATCGTTTGAGTTGCTGCAATGTATGATTAATAGCTTGACTTGGCCTTAGAATAATGTTTTGATAATATAGGCCTACTAGTATAATAGCCTTGGGAACGTATACAATTTTAGGCAGAATAACTCAAATGGAAGGAATAATGATATTGAGACTTTCTATTTGAATAATAAAATAACTGCAAAATAATAATATTTAGCACCTGGTCTTACTACCCGTTCGGGTGAAACGCTTTAAGTACTAATTACGCTAATGGATTAGGAATTGGGAAGGTTGAATTAGAGGAAATGAACCCGCATTTACGTGGAGGAAGAGTGGAAAACCATTTAGGAAAAACCACCCCCAGTTCTACCCGACCGAGATTCGAACCTCGATTTCCCCGTCCTCAGCAGTCGAGCTCAACACGACAAGCGCGTTAGCCAACTACGCCACCGAGAACTGAAAAACATCTTAGTTATGACCACAAATAGAATATTTATATATCTTACTATTTAATCATTTTCACCAAATAAATAAATTGCATAGAAATATTTTAACACGAGACATTTAAATTTTTATTAAAGGTATTAATTGTGCACTTTATAACTCGACTTATTATGTCAGTATATTATTTTAGTTACTTCATCACCGTAAATTGGCAAAACTCAACTTTCACAAATGATACATTTTTATACGTTTCTGGAAATCAAACTCGGTACCCTTACTTCAGTTAGCAGATATTCCACTGACTGAAGTATAACATTTCAGATTGCTTTTTAAAGAAACATTATTTTATTGTTAAAATTATTGATATGTAGCTTTGGTAACAAGAAAAACGTTAGGAACTATGTTACCACTAACTAATATTCAGAGTTTTTATTCATTATTAAAGATTTTTTTAGGAAGATAATAAACAGAAATAATTGTAAGCGATTTATTTAATTAAATTATCCACGTGATTGACCCCTGCACAAAAACATTCTTTTTTGCTTAAAAATACTAAACCTATGTTCAAAATATTTGTAATATTTTAGGTATTACCATACTTTAAAACCTAGATTTTTATTGAGTATCTTAGTAACCGCAAGGGCTACCATCTGTCTCTCTCTCTCTCTCTCTCTCTCTCACACACACACACACACACACACACATATATATATATA
>CABEEJ010000384.1:66359-108929 GCA_901482245.1 Timema douglasi | reverse complement strand
TTTTTTTTTTTTTTTTTTTTTAGAGTACGAGTATATTCCGAGTTAAAGGAATGTTCTTAAATAGAAGGGTGTGGAAATTGCAGTAGAAGGGGGAAAGGCAAGGAATGTTGACGAAACGAAAATGGCTTCCTTCCTTTCAGTAGTGGGGGAGGGGGTGGGTTGTCTGAGAAGAAGTAACAGCAGCGTAAGGGGGTCTGAAAAGTACGAGATCGTACGAAGTGGGGAAGCAGGAGAAGGTTTGAGGGTTCAGGGGGAGAAAGGGGCAAGACGAGCAGTAAAACCGTTCACTGTCGACTCCCTGTCGTACGACGCAGGAGCCGTTTCTGTTCTGGGCGAATCGTGGCACCTCCAAATTTACGTAAAGTCTAAGGACCCAGTGAAGTGGGTGGAGTCTAAGAGAGACGAGAGAGAAGAAAAGGGCAAAGGGAGGTGAACTACAAATTTCAATTCCACACGAATAAAAATTGTGACTCTTAAAATAATTTTAAATCCTTCTTTTCTTGTTCAGAGATGCGGAGAGCCAAAGTCGGTTTGGAGATGAAGGTAGAGAAACCTTCTCCCCCTTTAACTCTTACTACCCTCATTTTCCTGGCGTCCTAATAAAATCTAGCCACCCTCTTGTTTGCCAGCTAGCGTCGTCTTGCTACTCTTCCCTTTACACCATCCTCTCCTTCCCCCTCCTCCTACTCAAACCTAAACCCAAGCCTTCCTACTTACTTTCCTTTTCACTGGCACCGTACAACACCAAAAATATTCTTATTAAAGCTTGACTTAATCCTAATAGAGTTGGAACTTTTAAAACCATAACAATACTATCTCACTATTAGTGTTTATAAACGTGGAAATATTATCTTAGTTCAGGGAATAGGAAATGTACGATACGTTGCTCTGAAAGTTCTGAAAGCCTGTAGTTTAGTGCCCTGGAATTATGAAATAAGGTAGTCATTTGAGCTTGCCAATATATGTAGCCGAATAAAATATTTATTTTTATGAATGAGGGATCATAATATTTAATTACAATACCAAGGCAACTTTAAATACATTAATAGGAATACTATTCTCATTTTTCTACATATTTACTTGAGACACGTAAAATATATTGTTTTGCTGTAGCGTTAAATATATTTTATTTGAGTTTTAATCTTATATAATTTTGTGTGGGGAGGAATTTTTATAGTTGGACAAAGGACATTCATTTACCCACAAATAAATAAAATAATTTAATTAATAGAATAAAGAGAGCCTTAGTAAGGATATTGTTCACATCCTTAAATGATACAATCCTCCACAATTTGATTTTAAAATATATTATTTACTGTGTTAAAATTGATGAAAAAAAGTTTTGTAGCTAAATTAAATTATTATAATTTGAATAACGTAGAATACTTCTTAATATCCTTTGTAATAATGTGGTTTATTAAAGAGTTTTTCTATAACATCACATTTACCTTATGTTGGAAAATTCAATTTTTTTTTGCTACATTGAATTTGGAATTTTTTTAAAACACATTTTTTTCCCAAGTCTTTGGTTTTCATTCCAATATAAACTGTGTTTGAAGTATTGAATAGAGTCTAAGGTACATATTATAATAAATAAAGTCATTCTATTGAAGTAATCAGACTAATAGAGATTTATATATATTTTTATTATTATTTAAATACGAATCACATAATTTATATTCTTTTTCGTCAACTATGTATCTATGTGCTATTGATATAATGTTTACGTTGAGGTAAACCTGTTCATTCTTATAAGTTCTTGATGACTTGTACCAGTTTTCTCCCGAGACTAACAAATCTAATATGTCAGTCTTGGAAGGTAGGTGGAAGGAGTCGCTGCTGTCTGTGTGAAACATGATTAAGTTATTAAGAGGGAACCACGGTTCTCTTGTCAACCATAGAAAAAAAAATGTCTTTCCCTGAAGGAAATTAACGTTTGAAAGGTTGTCTCATAGGAGAAGGAGAGTTGCTTAGGTAATATCTTAACAGCTAAGAAACTGCTGTTGATGTTAGGTGATCTAATAATATTAATAATATAAAATCTGCAAGTGTAAACTAATTATGAATAGCAATGAAGAATTTTATTTTGTACACATTTGTAGAGCTATATTCACTTTAAGAACACTAGACACACTCTAAAATTGTGCAGTACATCATAGAGTTTGATATGAGAGATTTTGAATTCAATTTTTATTCATTGAACTAATGAAATTTACCGCATTAAAACTAAAAAAATAAATCAATACTACTTGTAAAGTTTTCTATTAAAGCATATAGTCCTACGTAGTTCAAGTATTATTGGCGTTGTATTTATTTTAACTAGTGAAAACATCCTCGTTTCGAATTTATGTGTGTTCTATTACGATATTATAATTATTTCTTTTAAAGTAAATACATTTGTTTTTTGAATATAAATTTGTTTAGTGTGTATAATAAGTATTTGTTGTAAGTTTTAAATAACCTAGTTGTTAAAGTATAGTTGTTGAGATATTGGGGGTAAATATATTTAAGTACTTGTCACGTTTCTAACAAAATGGGTTATTGTTCAAAATCGAAGTAACAATTGCTTTTATTTTCAATCCTAAGCTAAGCTGTAGTATAATTTAGTTGATATTTTATTATTATAATGAAATTTATCTTTTTAAACTATTTACAACAAACGACGTTAAAAAAATTGCTAACAATATAGATCTAGTATTAATTAAAATCTAATGGATTTTTTAGTAAAACTATGGATTACATCGTTTTTAATAAATTGACTATCAGTTATTTGATAAAATAAATAATGTATCTAAGAGAAGATTAACGCTTTTCTTCAAATTTGAATTGTAAAACAAATAATATTAAAAATACAGAAATTATAAATCTTTATTCAGTTTCCTTAAATGATTGAGTTTAAATGGTAAGACACACGATAAGGGTTTTTATTTGATAACTTGAGAAAATTAACTACTATTTTTTACAAGTAAGTGAATTTTACCAATAAATATGCAGAACTATTATTATTATTTTTTAATTAGAACATCTAAATTACAATAAGCATCTCAAATGTATACACTTAATTTTAATATTGTTTTATGATTCCATAACAATATATATTACACGAGAAAAACCGGTTGTATTAATATTTAGAGTGTCAACTCAACCTTCCCCAAGGCCAAACTACCACGTGGTATTTTGTAAGAAAGGCTTATGGGGAAGAGAGAGTGGAACTGGCTATACGGTGGCTTTTGGTTTTTGTTTAATTTACAATGTATGGTTGATAAATAAATAATTATAAAAGTTGTCATGAAAGTCGTGTAGAAAGTATAGAAGTGAATTATAAAATCTGTCATGCCTGTTATCAACTCTATAGTCAGTGTATCCGGGTTCGGTGCCTTCCAAGGTTACATGTACCACCTTTATTCTATAACTACCCACCTCGGTGGCGTAGTTGGTTAACCTGCAGGTTTTGTGTTGAGCTAAGCGGCCGAGGACGGGGATCTCAATGTTTACAAAACGGTTTTCCACTCTCTATACACACAAATGAAGGTTCACTTCCTCTATATTCAACCTTCCCAACTCCTAGCCTATTAGAGTAATTAGTACTTAAGCGTATAATCTGAATGGGTAGTAATATGCAGTTCTAATTATTATTATTATTATTATTATTATTATTATTACTATTCTATAACCACTCCCATTCATGACGATCCTCAAGAATTACTTCTAAGAGTTATTCTAATTGAGAGTTGGTCATCATTCAAAGAGTCAAAGTGGCAACCTTGACGTGATAGATAAACTCGATTTCTTACTCCTTCTTTTAACTTTTATATCCTCCGCTTACCCCTAATAACTGTCCCGTAAGTCCAACCAATCAACTAGAGGCGGGTCATCCAAGTAGGGACTATTTACATCTTTACACGTGCTTGGAAAAAGGAAACACTCGACCATGAGCTAACTTTTCTCGTTGTGCTTGTTTTGGAATTCAATGTTTAGTTCCTGACGCTCGATTATTGCTTCCAAAATGTTTATACTACTCAATGCTATTAGATCGACCAAATATAGCAAAATACTCTCTGTGCAATTACATTAAACTCTCTCTTAAAAAAGTTTTGAAACTATAATAATTGGAGAAATTTTTATGCTAATAAACCATTAATTATTTATTAATTTTATTAGCACCGCGTCTTACTACCCGTTAGGGTTATATGTACTTACGCTAATGTGTAATAGTAGGGTGATTGTGAGATGAAATAGAGGACCTACAGTTTAACGTTGGAATCCGAACCACGGTGGAGGCCTGGCATTCCCCACATTCACAAGATGTCTTGTCAGAGGTGAAGGAAGGGTTTGGTAATGAGAATTAATTATTTCAATCGGACTGTAGATGGCTTGGAAAGACGTGCATAGCTTACATCGTACATACTATACTTGCTTATTTATGTCATACATTTCCAATTTTGTAAAGCACTCTGTCTTACTACTTCTTCAGGTTATACGCATATGTGCTAATTACGATAGTGAATCATGCAAGATACAGGTTGAATTTAGAAGAAGTGTACCCGCATTTGCGTGGAGGGAAGGTGGAAGAACATTTAGGGGGAAAAAAACAGGATACCTGACCAGGATAAAAACACGACCTCCTTGCCATCGGCATTCTAATATATTGGGAGAATAGCACCTAAGACCATGCGGCCACCAAATTGGGTCACAATAAACTATCTTCTATGGCGGATGCTACCGTATATCTACAATCAAAATGAATTTTATTAAAAATTGGCTGTTGTAATGTCATTAACTTCATTTTACACACACAAAAACAGGGCTAATTTTCTACTTAAAAACATCATATCTTTAATTGGACACAAAGAAATAATATGTCCTTTACATTTATGGAAATAGTTTTTAAATATTTTCTATCCTTACTTATTGACAAAACTTCTTCAAGAATACACTCACCCTGAGTGTTATAACTAAACAATGGGACCGGCGTAATATAAATACAATATTTCTCAAACAAACCTGTTCGTATTGCTAATGATTGTTTGCTAAAAAATGGTAAACTATTGTCTATTAATATAATTCTAGTAAACCTGGTCTGGTCTAACTGGAACTAGTATAGATAAATGTAGCTAGCGTAATATGAATATTGATTTGGCTATATAGTTCTGATAATGATTAAAACAATTCTCCATTGATTGACTAATAAATGATATATTGTTAATAATTATTTATTGTAAATGCTTCACGAGTATTAATTGATTAGTTTCGTAAGTAAAATATTAGCTCGCATTTGACTTAACTACGTGATATTTTTACTTTACAAATGTAACTCTCCTCAGTTCAAAGTTCCAAATATATATTTTATTATATCACCTCCTAGGTCGAGCAAACATCCTGGTTTCTGGGCTTGTGTAGCTGACAAGTCCGTTACACTTCTAATGACCGTGCTAAATTTATTAACGGCATCCTTTAATTGATAAAGTGAATCTTTGAAATTAATGGTCTATACATCTTCAGATTATTCCATAAAGAATCATTCCTCTCTATAAATTTAGACTGCTTTTAATAAGAAACTTATTTGTTCGTATTTTGGCTTAAAATCGACATCAAATCTTACGATGAAACTATTTTATGGTACAAATGCCTCTTGATCGCGATCAATTAAACCCCCGTTTTCTAGACATGAATCTGCGACTGATCTACTTGGTCATAAAATAAAGGCCCAAGTAATATATACATTCAAAAAATAACCAAGATAAACATAGTTTAAGCTCGACAAGTACTGAAAAACACAAATAATACTCGAATTGGATGAAACAAAAAACAATATATCATTTATTAATTAAAACACACTTATTTGTTCAATTATTATGAAAAAACAAAACCTATAATAACGATTTGTTTTGTATTAAAACTTTATAAAACAACGATAACAAAGAAAAACACCTACAATCAATCATGATTAGTTTGGTTTTGAGGTTTGAATCTGTATGTGTGGCTGTACACGTATGTCAACTAGGGGTCTCTTATACTGTTCTCTGGATGTGTCAGGGTGCGTAGTAGTTGGTTTCAAGTTCTTCACATGTCTGGGGGGGTCAGCCATGGCTGGTGTCATCTTAAGGCGGCCACATGGATGAAACCTGTTGTACAATCTGGGAGAGGAGTCAGAACGACCAATTACAACAGGCTTCAATCGACCTATACTATCCACTATAGACCGATTAGGAAGTTGTAATTTAACCTGTACCTTACTTAGAATTTCTAAGATTTAATACAGTCCTTTAAATATAGTTTGAAGTTTATTAAGTTGGTTTTATTGATAATGTAGTATTGCACAGCTATAGGTTAATTAAATAAATACATAAAAAATATCATTCAAATTAGAATGTTTGTTAAACTTTTTAAATTATCAAAACAAAGAATATTTTTTCTGGCAGAAAGAGTTTTTTAATTTAGTGGGAACTAAAATTTAAATGAAATACATTTTGGTATGAATATCAAATTAATAAACATGAGCAATAAATTTTAGAGATAACCTGACTTTTATAAAATAGTCAATATTTAATTGGTAAATATTATAGCAAAGATTAAAATAATATTATATAAAATTAAAGTTATTCCTTGATTTAAAATATAATATAAACATCACACTAGAGTAGGGGAATCATTTTTCAATTACGTGTATACAGGATGTTTTAGTGAAAGCGTACAAAAATTAAACAGGACAAGGGGATCATTTGAAATAGTAATCAAAATACTAAGTATATTCTATGTATATGAAAAGTAATCAACATTTGTATGGTTGAAATTGTAAATTTAACTTAAACTACCACTATTTCTATTGTGATTGTCTTATTATTATTTAATTTTATCCCTATTTAGATTAAAAGCCTTATTTTAACTATGATTATCAGTTATAAGTATAACATATTATTGTAGCTAATATTATAAAGAAGATTTTTTTTGAATAAATTGTTTCGACTATTTTAATATATCTCTTAGCTGTGTTAGCAAATAAATATAATAATTAATGATAATAGGTAAGGGAATCGATATTTTATAATATAACCTTTATTAAGATTTATTGAATGTTGATTCTTATCAATACCAATTTTTACTATTTTAGATTAAAATTCATAAATTAGAAAAATTTAACGCCGTGAATCAATCCAAATTCTAATATATGGATTTTAGTATGTTTCTAAGGAATTGTTCAGGTGTAATAGGTTTAACTGATGTAATTGATATTTATGTTTGGAATACGAGCGTTAAAACCTTTTGCTAAATTAATAATCTCAATAATAGTCTTGATGAATCTAGCGAAATTGAATTAAGATATTGAGATATAATTATTGTCTGTCTTTGTGTGATTGTGTATGACAATTTGCACGTTTACATGTTATAATATATTATAATATGTTCCTGTTAATCTTTGATTCAAAAAGTTATTGTAAAGCATTGCAGACCTGGCGGTCTAGGGGTAAGGTGTCGGACTTCTGTGCTGGCGGCCGGGGTTCAATCCCCGGTCCCGACATAAATTTATCTGATTACCAAACCCTTCCTTCACCTCTGACAAGACATCTTTTGAAAGTGGGGAATGCCAGGCCTCCATCATGGTTCGGATCCCACGTTAAACTGTAGGTCCTCCATTTCATCTCACAATCACCCTACCATTACACATTAGCGTAAGTGCGTATAACCAGAACGGGTAGTAAGACGCGGTGCTAATAATAATAATAATAATAATACTTGATGTGAAGTAATATATAAGAGGGACGTAGTGATACCTATTTGTTACGGTTTTACATTTCTTAATAGTTATATAATTTTTTTTTTTTGACTCGCTATTTATAATCTGATTTGTTATGACTGAGGTAAGAACGACATAGCAAAGGTTCAAATAGTTCGCAAAACATCAAATTACTGTTTTTATTAAGCCTTTTACCTTATATTAATCGGTAGATACTAATTTAGGGGTGCTATTTTGTGTGTGTTCTCTGAGTCATACCACACATCTGGGATATTAATATATGAGCATGATAAGGTGTGGATAAGAATGGTATGATTCACAGGAAATCTACCCACATTTGCGTTAGGAGAGCGTGAAAAAATATCGTAAGTAAAACCTGATTACACCCGTCTGACATTATAACGCCCACCTCCCCGTCACTGCCAATTTAAGACAAGATTAATGATTTGCGCGGTGCCATATTCGAACCATGTTAAGAGGCCCACCTACTGGAGGACAGGGGAAAGTTTCAAAAGTCCAGGAATCCATCGTTATTGAGGATGCGGTTTGTTATGTCCTCTCCAAATTGGTGTTGAAAGTTATTAATATATTTACAAGAACTTTAAAGCTTTGAAATTTAGTCTGTATAATTCTAAATTAAAATAATAAAGAGGGGAGTTTGGGTCATTTCCAGCAACGTTTCATACAAAAGCTAATAATTTTGGGAACTAAATAAATTATGAGAGTCAAAATAGAGCAGACTAATATATATATCTTTTCTCAATGTCAGATTTAAAGTTATTTTGACACTTATATTGCCTCATTATTTATATTACAATATAGTGGATGTACCTTGAAACATTTATCTTCGTTCAAAATAGATTTTATTTAAAAAAATAGTGTTTATAATATTTTTTTAATAAAAGAATTAGGTTAATTTTCAAACCAATATTTATTCCCTCTGATACACTTAACACAACTTGATAAGATACTTTTGAAATGTGTTTGAAACATGTTTGAAATCTATTTGAAATTGTTTTAAAATCAACACAATATCTTTCCTCTAAATTATTTTTAGCGAAAGGAAAAGAGTTAACTTCCTTTTTTATAAATGTTATCAATCGCTGTGTTTAATCTTATATGTGTTAGGCCTTTATTTACTTATATATTCACATACATATAATATAATTAAATATATCTTACTGCTTTATAACTCATATAAAAATAAATCTGTTGTATATATTTTCTTGTTAGAAACTTATCTATCATACGACTAGTAGAATTTTAAAGTTCATCTTGCCAAAACAGTTAAAAAAAAATTCCTAAATAAGTATTCTCTAATATTGATTTATAATATTACTTTAATTCATAATCAATACTGGGCATATTATTCATTTACTTATCAACTAGAACATTTACATAATATTATAAGTGCAAATAATACAATCACAGTTTAAAAAGTCTACTTTTTATTAATATAATCCTTATCCAAATAAAGTTTTGCTAGCTATCTGTTTATTTTATAATGCAAAATAAAAAATATATTTCTACTGAATAAATAACTTACTTTAACATGGTTTCATTCAATTTTTAATTTGAAGTGTTATTCAAAAATCAATATCCATTTTCCTCAATTAATCAAAAGTTGGTCTTACACGTTATTAGAAATGTTGCTGAAGATCATTACGAAACCTATTAAATTTAAGGCTCATGGAATTCTTAAACAAACTGAATTTATATTTGAGCCTTTCTATCAGTTAAATAATCTCAATAAAATTATTTTCTAAGATAAGTATTTTTATAGTTCCTTAAAAATATTTGCTATTACACATAATAATATTTTCTAAATATTGAAATTTTTTGTGTATTATATTTTTGGTATTTAATGTGTTGATATTGAAAGGATTGGTTGTAACAGTACATGAATTTTGGACACTATTTTTTCTAGATAAGTCAAAACATCGAGTCCTCCAGATAATAAATTCCCCACTGTTAAAGAGCTAGCCCACGTTTACCATAATATTTTTTTCGAACAAATTTGAATCAAACTTGGATCATCTAGCTAATTAGGAACATAATCTACTGAGTGAGCTAATATTTTAGAATCTGTTGAAAATTTTAATTCATCTAAATATGATAAATAAAACAAATCAATTATTGGAACGATAGGCAATATGACACACCAAGGTTCAACTGACATTTATATAGATATTTTATTTAAATTTTAAAGAAATTATAAATGTATTTAAATAATTCAAGCTCCTATTTACAAAACAAAAATAAATAACATTTAAAATTTAAAAAAACATTCATTTTATTTAACTAACAATACGGAATTTAAATTTGTCTAAATGTGAGCATTTAACTCATATCCGAAAAATTAGCAAAGGAGATTAGATTGACAATTTTATAGGTTGAGAAAATTTGAGCTACCTTCATATTTATTAATTTATATTTTCAAACATGCCTTACTAATGATATTGGTTATTAGTATTATGATCATAGAAACTAGTTTGGGATGAAGAAAGTAAAATTTTTAAAGGTTCAACCGCATCCATTTGCAGGAAGAGCGTGAAACCATTTATGAAGAACAATCATCAGTAAACTCTACTGGTATTCAAATTTCAATCTCCATGCCACTGGAAGACCCTAATAGAGGACTAGGTAAGTCTAGCACATAGTTCATGGGCCTATATACGCTGGATCGACAATGTTTTTTCAAGAAAATCTTATATCTGCGTGACAGAAGATTTTTTTCATTTTAAGCTACTATTCAAAGTTTTATTAGGTTGACTACAATTTTGAACGATTACAAATATATATTCTCTCACCACAATTGAGTACCAAATATTAAAACTTTAAATTTATTGTCTTGAGAATGGGTCATATTGTTGGTAAACTTAGATAAACCCAAATTTATAGGCATATATCCAAAATAAATTTAGTATTCTGTATTATTCACAAGATAATCGAAGAATAGCGATAAATTACGTATATTTAAAAACCTTTACATTGCCTTTACATTGTTTCCCATAAGATTTAATATTTTAATTTAGTAAAAGGTTTCCAGTAGTTTTATTCTACTTTCTTTTAACAAACACATCGTGTTAGCGAACTAATATGCTACGCATGACTCCAACCAGGCCTATATATTTATTTATTATTAATTTCATGTTCTGATCAACAGTTCAAAATGTTATCATATTCAAAATAATCGTGTAAATATGATAGATACAGTCGACCTCGTTGGTCTTGAGGTCTTGCCACAAGAACCTTTGATTGTGGGCTCAATCTCAGACAAAGTCAACGGATTATTACTGAGCGACAATAATTCCTGGCACCACTTTCTTCAGAGGAGAGGTAAAGACGGTGGTCAATGTCGATTGTGGCAGGTAAAAGAAGCCCGGAAGATACAAGAAACAGCCTGTTAGGCAATATTTGCAAGATATCTCTCACGCACTCATAGAAATCCATGGTGTGTGCTTCACCTTAAATTAACCTAACATGGAAATCGCAACACGATATTGATTAAGCAAAGAAGCTTTGTTGCGACCCTATTCTCCACAATGGAAGTTAAATAAATTAATAAAAAAAGTTAGATTTTTATAGGAAATGTATGCATATTTGCGTGAAGAAAAAGGTGAAATTATTTTTTATAAAAACGTCTCCGTTAATCCATTAAGTACACTTGAACCATGTTATCTGAATCACTTGCAAGCCAGACTTACATGTTTGATGTCTTAGTTCACGTACTCACTCATGTGGGCTTTTTACCATTTTAACTTAAATGTAGAGTAACCACGGATAAAATTAAAGGTAAATATAGTAACTAGGATTGACAATGTTCATTAAAGTTATACGTATCTTACTAAAAAACAGTATGGCACACGAATACATTAAAATAAATGAAATAGCCCTCAGTTCACATATACATTTCTACATACGTAAACTTAACCATAGGCTAACTTATTTATCGTTTGTAAAACAAAAGAACCATATTTTTACCAGCATCAATGGACACAGGAACTAAATATCAGGATACTCTGGTTTGGTTCACCTCTGACGTAGGGGGCCGGTTTTGTATTCTCACTGATTATAATGAGCATATTTTTTACTAAACGTTATCTCCATTCTACTTCCACACAAATTGGAGTATAGTTCCTTTAAGCTCTATCTTCCTTATCCAAATCTCATTACCCTAATTAATCTGCATACAGCCCGGACAGAGAGTTATAAATGGATTAAATAAATCATTTATTTCAGATGTATCATCTAAATCCCATAAATTATTGCATCTGTGTTAGCCCTAACACGAAAGTAAAGCTATATCTCTAAAATATATATGCATATGGGTGTGTCTTACTTGGGCAATCGTCTTAAAATCGTTCATAAACACAAATAGTGTCATCAGTATATCAATATTATCTGAAGGTCAACAGCCTTATATTTGGTAAATATTGATAAATTCTGTTATATTTATAAAGCTTTATTACTTGTAAAATATGTTTCCTGTAAAAGTTGGTATATTTGACTCCATCTACAGTATCCTCGCGTCTTAACACCACAAACAATTACATAATAATGTCAAAACACAAATCGCTCTAGAAATATACCACAGCTGTAAATCTTGTTTTGAAACTATGTAACTTAAACTGGTTTAATCTGTTGTTTGGTTAGCGGTTGCCCACATCTGCGGTCCCCTTGTATAACACATCACTCCGATGTTATACAGGATTGCTGATGACAGAGCAATCGGAGCTCGAATCCCATTCAACTGTATTGAGATGGATTTTTCCTAGCTATATGCATTTTTTAATATATTTAATTTCCTTATTTATGTGATATTGGGTCAACTGATGGAACAATATTCTTCTTTGGCTGATAAAACTCATTGAAATACAACTATTCCAGCAAATTCTATAAATATTACTGTATACACATTTTCATAATAATATTTTCTGTGCATTGTTTTTTTTAATAATATTGATAGCTATAACAAATATCTTGAGGGTTTTAAGGTTTGCCATTAAATGGAAATAAATGGAAATACTATACGTTTATAAAACAGCGAATACCTCCTCCGTTTCATTTAGATTTTGGTATAGATGTTCAATTAATTATTCACCAGTAATTGGCTCTCCCGTATTTAACGAAAGTCATTATAATATTTATTGGAGTATTATTTGCTGATAACCTTTCAGATAAGGACTCTGTAGGCATAGTACGTTAATTTGTTACTGTGAGATCGATCTTTACTGGAATATGGATATATTGGGTAGTATGTATGTAAACTCTATTTATAGTCTGCACCGTGGGTAAGGGGAACCAAGGGTTTAATCCCTATAAGGTGAAATTAGAAGGATTTTACTAAAATAGCTATCAAAACTTCCTTCATAAATATGTGGTTTCATTTACTTTAAAACCATTATGATCCCTATCCCATTAGGTTAAATAAATACCCTAACGGGTAGTAAGACTGTTGCTGTGGTGCGGGGTTGAGACATAACGCGGTCGGCGTCCCGGCGCTGTGATCCAGCGATTGAAGGCGGTGAACCGCGTCGGCTTCAGCCCGTCTAACCGCCCAGGACTTCTACTGACGACCTGACGAACAACAATCTGTGGACAATAAATCACAACTATTGACGTTATTGTCAAATTTCACTGATACAATATAAACAGAATGAGAAAACATATTTACATATATATAATTATATACATACAAATTATTATAAATAATAACATCAATTAAATATCAAACTAAGTAAAATTAACTGTATTTGGAATTTATCCTTTCCTTTTATTAAGAATATCTTAAGAGTGAAAGATAAATTTAACAAGAATACATATTTTATCATGTCAATTCTAATACTATGATGTAAGATCTAATTTTATTAAATTAAAATAAACCTCTTCTAACTTTTAAAATCATTTGAAATAGAGTAAATTATTTTTTGAGCCTATGACCTATGACTCGAATAATTTATATTTACATAAATTAAACTTAAATTTGTACATAAAATAAAAAAAAATTATTTAAATAATTAATGCTTCTTTATTTTTTATCTTTCGTTAAAAAACTTTAAAATCTTTATGTATGAGGATAATATATGTTTAAACTTCAATGGTGATTAATATATTTAAAAGAACACCAAAATGTTTAAATAAGTATAAAATTTAGTCACCATTGAAAATATATTCTTTTTATTTAAATAGCTTTAAATTCTAAATTTAAAGAACATTATCAAAAATATTTAGTTTTAAGTGATAACATATAGTTTTATTCAATTAATTAACATTCGCAACATTAAAATCAATAATTATATATATTTTTATACAAACAAATATATTTCGTTTGTTGTATTAGCCAAAATATGTTTTATTTTAGTGACATTAATAAAACTGGTGTATATTAATGTGTAAACTATAAATACTATTTAAAATGATATTGTAGTCTATAAATAATTGCTTGCATTGATTATATACATGAAATTACATTAAATTGTCTGACTGTCGCTATCCTCACATCACCAAACGGTCCGGCCGACTTGGAGCCAGTCTTCTCGGAGAATATTTTGACTAAGAGGAGGCGCGGAGCTACCGCCATCCATCTACGGACGGCTTCCCACGTCTTGAACATTCTAAATGCCGGCGGGAACATTTATTCTTACTAAAAAAAATAGTGTCTTGGAGAAACTTTAACATTTATACTAAACTATATTGTTAGGCAAGCAGAATAAATGTCAGCCTGATCTAGTCTAGCTTAGTGAAAATAGAAAGCTAGGAGATCGAATCCCGTCTGGGAGAATGGTGGGTGTTTTTCCGAAATTAGTTCTACCACTATCACTAAAATAATTGACCAACCAAGAGTGTCGAATGTTCTAAGACGTCAATCTCGTAAAATACTGGACTACTGATATCGGAGGGATCAGAGTTCGAATCCTGGTTGAGTCTATTGAGTGTGGCTATATATAATTGGTTTTCCAATATATATCCACGAAAGTGAGGGTACAATTCCTTTAAAATTCAACCTATTCGTCCCGATAAAATTAGCTTAATTAGTACACAAGAATATAGCCTGAGGTGACCTGGCAGTCTAGGGGTAAGGTGTCAGACTTCTATGCTGGCGGCCGGGGTTCAATCCTTGGTCCCGGCACAGATTTATCTGATTACCAAACCCTTCCTTCACCTCTGACAAGACATCTTGTGAATTTGGGGAATGCCAGGCCTCCACCGTGGTTCGGATTCCACGTTAAACTGTAGGTCCTTCAATCTTGTGAATGTGGGGAATGCCAGGCCTCCACCGTGGTTCGGATTCCACGTTAAACTGTAGGTCCTCCATTTCATATCACAATCACCCTACCATTACACATTAGCGTAAGTGCGTATAACCCGAACGGGTAGTAAGACGCGGTGCTAATAATAATAATAATAATATAGCCTGAATGGTTAGTAGGACGTGGTTCCAAAACACTAGAACAAAATTAATTTAGTGTGTATTATAGTTGTTTGGTTTTTAACGCACTCAGAAGCCAATCTGTCTACTGAGTTGAAGGTTTCGATGCAGATTCATGCAAAGGCTAATCAGACAAGATGAGATTTACAAGTGTTTATGCCAGGTTACTGGTGCGGTATGCAACAAAGATTGTTGTCAAGGTTTACTACCTGAGATTCAGTCAAGTTTCCCCAGACTTGTTGATGTCTCCTGATAACAAAGACGGACAATACATGACGAACTAGTTAATCGGGGTGAGCTAACTCATAATAAATCCATGGCTCTTGAATGGGCTTGGCAAGTTCCCGTCGAGTGTGACGGGTATTTCTACAAGTTTCAAAGAAACTACTGGAACACTTACTTTCTTATTTTACTTTAGTATATGCTACCTGGTACATATCACAAATACTTATGATGACGGATCTGAATCCAGGCGACCTTGGGACGTTGGTAGTTGTGTCATTTGTGTGCGTAATTTTAACTCAATTAGCTGAGTGTCTGTTCACCAAGAAACAGGGGGTTCGACTTTGAATACCAACACACATGAAATTAATTACCTTTATTAAAATTAGGTATTCCTCTTTCACGGTGATAATTTGAAGTATTATGGGAAATAATCAGCTATTCCATAACAATGATAACATTTATAGGCCGTAATAATTTGTGTTCATATAAGTCTCTTTCTTTAAGAAAAGCTGTAAACCTTTTTTATTTTAGGAAGGTTAAAGTTTGTACCAAGTGACAGGAAAATGACTATTCATTCTTATGTACTATCATTTATAGCTTTAAAATAAATAACATAATCTCGCAGCTACTGTTTTGTGGCAAAGGGCCGCCAGTTACTGAATACCTAGGCATTGTGAATGTTCTAGAGCTAAATTAGTTTTGAAGCTATGTGCTGATATAAACGAATGATTTGGAAAGGACAGTGTTTGATAAATTTAGGAACGTAATGGATTTACATAAGTAAACACATGATTTTAAATTATGTGTCTTATCTTACTGCAGAGCGTAGCGTTGGTAAACATATCTAAATAAACCAAGTTTAATAATTAGGTATTGGATGGGTCTAAAATGAATGGGTATATTATAAGATAATCAAACATTTTTCATTATTGAGTAGATAATTAAGGCCAATTTTGAGCGGAATGAATTATCTACCATCTTTTACGGTTTATTTAGCAACATATTCACTTGAATTTTTGTACTATTGTTAAACTTAATTAGCTATTAATTTTATTGGAATAATTACTGTGACCCCTACTAGAACTGAGAATTATAGGAATGTTCTCAAAATACAGACAGCTCTATACATCTCACTGAAATGTATAAATCCGTTAAGTTTAATGGGGATAAGTAATTGACAGACGAGTTAAGCCTTATATACATACTCCCTATCCGAAGGTGCATGGTCAGTAAAAGAGTTACACCAAATAACCGTTTGTTAAGCCTACACACTCCCTATCTGTAAGGTCCGTTTTCTGAAGCTCTTCGTAGAAGATCGATCGACATTCACTTTTTGAGGCCTATAGTTTCAGAGGGTAGTAAAACGTAGCACTATTTTTTTTCTGGTCGCTACAAAAGGCTAATCACAGGGAGAAAAATGACGTCGACATGCGAATTGAATTTAAAGCATCAATGATTGTGAGATATATAAAATAAATATTTTAAATTTTTAATATGGGCTTATATTTATCATTAATAGTGATTAAAATCAGTATTATTAACTAAAGGCTAGTTTTTCTTTACTTAGATACTAGAGAGTAAAGAGAAATTTATATTGTTTGTAAAATGTCATAAAATTGTTGTATTGAATCGTGTTTTTTGGACACGTTATTAAGGATACAAAGTATGTTTACAAAATAAAAATAATTTTTTCGTTAGGACTATACTGAAAATGAGCTTATGTGTATGTAGATGAGTATTTATATAAAATCTTTATATTTTCCATAAAGAATCAATTTACGTGTGTACAATAGTCTTAACTTTTATTTTAAATGTGGTTTCTTCTTAACATTGAAATAAATAAAAATAAAAATAAGTTGTTTAGTTTTCTTGGTTTGTTACTGATTCTATCTCACACTGTCACTAAACCAAAATAATAATAACGTATACAGCTATTTTTTTTACTTACTTTAATTATTTTATTTAAACTGTGTAATTAATGGTTCCTTTAGAATTTGCATAGTAATATAATTGATAATTAGAAATAGATGTAATTGGAGGAGGATATGTTGAGTGAAAGGAGATATTAATCTTATCTCAAAGTTGTATTGAAGGGAACATAAGCTATTAGCTCAAGCTCATATAGTCTGCTTTGACGATGACGGAGAGATTAGGGTTCAAATCCTGGTAAGGTGAACTAAGTTCTAAATTATTTAAATTGTTTCCATCTCTCCACCCACACATTTCCTTTCATTTCAACCTATCTCTTTCCAACCTCAATTGTTTAGTTAAATGCGGCTAGCTTGCACGGATAATAAGACACAGAGATAAAATAATTTTTTTTTTGTAATTAAACCTAGTTAATAATAATTATTGATTCTATCCTCTTTCTCCAATGATTAAACTTACAAGCTATCTTTACTGACAGAGCGTCCACCACCGTTAGCGATGATAGTGCCAACATTTGCGGATAGAGGCTTTAATATGGTCAGCACAACAATCCCCCAGCCGTTAATTTCAGTTTTTTAGATCGGAGCTGCTACTTATTTATTTAAGTAGCTCCTCATTGGTCCTCATGAGGCTGAGCTTGACCCCCGCTTCAGATCCTCTGCTTCACAGACAGTTTCTGGAGACTAAACCTGGGACCTCTGGATCTGTAGCCAGAAGCTCTGACCTTTAGATTAAGTATCATAATATATTAAAACTAGATACAACAGTGGAAATAAATTGTGATTAATAGGACCCAATTTTTGGAAGAAAAATTGAGATATATGAATACAAATTTTAGTGTATAGCAGTGGTTCTCAACTTTTATTTTGCTCACGGCACACTATTATTTGTTGGGGGTCCCCCGATATGAAAGATGGTGACACTGAAGAAGATTCTGACTTGAGCAAGGCTAGGTAATATTCTCTTACTTGTACAGGAAATACGTGTGTATTTAGTACTAATTGGTTTTTTTGTGTAGGCCCTAATAAACGACTAGATTCACATTAATTACCGGTACTAAACTATTTGATCTTAAACTAATAAATTCGTCTAAAAATCAAATTGTTAAATCTTTTGAACATTTTTCTCTTATTTCATTTTAAAAATTAACACTTATTTGGTGGTATTTGGAACTCAAAAGTTAATGGCAACACTTACGAAAGTACGCCACCTATCCCTATCTTGAGCTAGTTCTATCCAGTCTTCCTCATTAGACCCTATCCCTATCTTGAGCTAGTTCTATCCAGTCTTCCTCATTACACCCTATCCCTATCTTGAGCTAGTTCTATCCAGTCCACCTCATCACACCATATCCCTTATCTTGAGCTAGTTCTATCCAGTCCACCTCATTACAGCCTATCTCTATATTTAGCTAGCTGTATCCAGTCCACCTCATTACACCCTACCTCTTTAGGCTCCATTATATTGCTATCTGTTATTGCTATCCCATCTCTGTCTAGGTCTTCCCAGTGGTCTCTTCCCACAGGGTTTGCCAATCAATACCCTGAACAAGGTTCTAGATTCTCCCATCCACGCCGAATATCCTGCCCACCGTAATCTATGAGATTTTTATTATCCTTGCAACGTATTGTGATGAGTACAATGTATGTAACTCGTTATTATGTAAGTTCCTTCACTCCACAGAGACCTAATCCAATTTTGGACCAACTATCTTACTCAGCACCGTGTTTTTGAACACCCTAAACTTATTTTTCATGTAAGATAAGAGACCATGTCTCACACCCATAGAGAACAACCAGTTAAATTATTGTTTGTATATTCTGAGTTCTACATTCCTGGACAGCAGGCGATATTTTAACAACTTACTGACCGGTTATCCTAATCTCGAATCTAGAATAGTCATTGATAGTTAAAATTGTTTCCTTAGTATTTAAACCAATTAACCCTGTCAAAAGAAAAAATTGTTCTCATTAATCTATAAATACTCAACCCCAATCTGTGTTTTATGCGTGATCACATACTTTGTTTTTTCAGCGTTAACTTGTAAACCTATTTCCTTACTAGTTTCTAATAAAATTTCTGGATTTCTTGAAACAGCTTCCTTACTATTACCTAACAAAGGTATATCATCTACCTATACTTATAGATGTATCTTACCGTTTAATGTCAACTCTTCCGTACTCTCTTGTATTACTCCAAGTCTAAATTATAGAGTAATGGGGAAACTAAATTTCCTTGTTTCAACACATTTAGAAAGTATCTGATAGGTACATTCAGCCCGTTACCCTGGAATATAATAATAATATATAAATCAATATTATAATAGATTACTTCTATCGATTATTACTGACAATAAGAATATAATGTTGATTATTTCGTGGCACATTGGTGTTCCACTCCACACTGTGTGATAATTACTGGTCAAGAGAATGGTTTCTGTGTATCTCAGTGTGCCACAGAACACAAACTTTCACTCTTGTCAACTCGGTGTTCCGACAAATGGTACCAGCGACATTTCGAGCCACTTGATTTTTCGTGACATTTCATACCACCCTACCTGAAAAGGGTATACTAATGAATTCAAAATACTTGCGATGTCAAAAAGGTACAATTTATATTCATTCAGTCTAAAAATAAAAAGCTAATAGGAGCAAGCAAGGTTCATCACCTAAATGAGCTTAAAACTAAAGCATGGTACACCTTACCATCAAGTAGTACCATTTGTCACATCGTAATATTTGAGAGTTATTAGTAGACCCTTCTCAGGTAGCCATCCCCCTGAGTGGTACAAATTGTCGCTGGTACCATTTGTCGCATATTCTGCCAATCCATAAGAAATCCCACTACAGCACAGGACACAGTTCACAGTAGGATGGTAAAGTTCAAAGCTAACCCACTACAGCACAGGACACAGTTCACAGTAGGATGGTAAGGTTCAAAGCTAACCCACTACAGAACAGGACACAGTTCACAGTAGGATGGTAAGGTTCAAAGCATAGGCCCAATCAGCTTAAAACATAGCAAGCGTAGCTCATGTTTGATCTAATCTTAACCATGATATTGGTTTCTGAAAATCCTGATGAACCACGACATCGTAGGGAACCAACTAGGAAATATATCTAACTCAATGTTGTATAGTAATAATAAATTTAAAATGCATACTTTATCATATCCCTTTTTTTTATCAACGCTATTTCAACTAAGACTAGCATAAAAGTACTATTAATTAATCCATAATTAAATATTAAGTTAGATTTCCCTCCAATTTAAAATTTAAGCTATATCTTTATCTTTTAACATTCTAAAATTTATTTGTTTCAGATATCTTCCCCTAACTGAGAGTGAGTGGAAAAGTTATCGACTTTATGATTGACCTTGCAGCATCATTTGAGGCATCTTTTGTTTAATAAATACTATTATACGTGTCAAAATTTAAAATGTACAGTTAAATTTATTTTAACATGAAATATATTAGTCCTCCCTTGACGGACTACACTAATGATTCTATCTCGCTCTACTCTAGTAGAATAATACAAGGTAAGCTTTCTACTCTACAAGGTTAACAAAAGGTATATATACGGGTGTTAAATAGCTTTAAACATACGTCTTGAAAATTCTTAGTTATTACTAACAAGTCTTAAAACCTATCCAAACAGTAAGAATTTTACTAAATTAATACCCACATTGGTAGTCCCATGGTTAAACGCTCCACTCTCGTGTTAGGATAGATTTACAAAGATCGGAAGATGGTGTCGAATTGAGTGTTTTTATCTAAATGGTTTCCTTCTCCTCCCTCTATAATGGGATTAAAATTTATTTTAAAGTTATACCATCCTCATCTCTTACCATATTAGCGTAATTAATGTATGCTTATGACCCAACCATTTACTAAGTTGCGGTGTAAAAGCCACACTAATCACACGCCATTAATGAAAAAAAAGCTTTAATTCAGAAGAATATAGGTCTACCTACATTTTTATGGAAGAAGAGTGGGAAAAAATTTGGGGGTAAAAACTTACGCCCAAATAAGGTTTGATTCCCGATCTGCTTGACGTTTAGTCTGTGTGCCTGCGTACGCTTCTTTAAATATAGTTCTATATTTTACTGATAGCTTTAAGCCATATCCTTTACATTTGATCTTGGTGAATCCTGCAGTTTATTTAGACCTTTAGAAATGAAGCATTTAGTTCGACCCCCCTGTGTGTAGATTTTCTGCCGCTCTAATTGTTAGGAACATTGCCCAGGGTGCTCCATCTTGGAGGTTGTCTACACGTCGCACCCTACTCCAATTAGTGACTATAAGGTATTAATTACTATGGTGTAAATAATAGTTTGATTGGTATAGATCCTAATTATATAAACTAGCATGCACATCGAATGATTATAGAGAAATTAATCGTAAAATGAATTCAATGTAGTTATTAGAGAGTGTGCCTAAGCCTCCCGTAATAAGAGCATAAGCGTCTAACTAATCCTCTTTTAATTTGGTCAGCTCTTATATTTGGTTAGCTTTTGTTGCTATTGGTTCTTTAATAATTTGTACCCAATAGCTTTGTGAAATGTTGGGTGTTGAAACATTATTTGTCCAACCTGTTTGTTAGAGCATTGTTTTAGCAACAATTCTCCTTTGAAAGCTTAGCTCCGTCAACTAATCTAAGAACCCAGAGTTAGATTCAGGCTCGTAGACAGCTTAAGGGATCATAGGTAGGGGATGATTTGGGAAGGTCTGGACAAGTTCAAACACAAAATGGTTCCACATTCACTTGGCATTTAGTTCTGAAAAATGATGACTCAAAACCACAGGGGCAATAGAATCCCTCAATTTAACAATATAAGAACACATAAAGATGCTTGAATCTAGATGCCTATTTTGTCATTGAATTAAAATAATTCCTCGTTTAAAATAAAATATATCTTTAATATATTTACCTGTTTTAATTTTGACTTACTCTCAACTTACAGATAATATGATAATAATTAACCTTAGGGCAATAAAAACATTATTTACAATAAATGAATATTAAAGCTCCTCAAAGATGTAAATGACCTAAGATTAATATGAAAATTTTTTGGAATTAAGTTAAACCAAGATTTATTTGTGTTTGGATTTTCATGCACATATATTCCGAGTTGGAGATATTTTAAAATACCGTGAAAATACTTTCAAATTTTTAAGCTAAGGAATCTTGAGACTCTGAGAATATTAATATTTTTATCTCGTTAGTATACTTTACAACCTTTAAAAAATGATTGATTTCCTTTCTAAGATTTGAATATCTATAAGATAATTGATACAAAACTAATTTATTTATCTTTGGGATTACATTTCCAGTTTTTTGAGAAATTCAAAGAAGTTTTTGCGTCAAATACTCAACTATGTTAATTGCCGATGTTATTCTATTGTTAGTAATTTCAACTGCATTAATTGCTGATGAGATTTTCATATGTAATATCAACTGCTTTAATTGTTGATATGAGCATTTTGTGAGTAATAACAACTAAGTTAATTGATAATATGAGTTTTTCATGAGTAATATAAATTTATCTAATTGTTGATATTAACTTTTCATGAGTAATATCAACCGCGTTAATTACTTATATAAGCTTTTCATAAGTAATAATTGGCCTTTGAGACATTGTGGAAAGACGGCAATGGTTTTACGATACAATTTCAGAAAATATTTTTAAAATTTATAGTAAGGAGAAAATATATAAGTAATGAAAGAAAGCATTCCAAGTATTTTGTTACAAACTGAGCCATAACACACAGTCAGTGAATGTTTTAAATGATGCATTAATAATCATGATAAATAATTATTGAATAACTAATATAAAAGTTGTTCAGAGATAAAATATGTCAGGGGAATGTATGGATATTTGAGATATTATGAGCGAAGTTTTAATTCAATAAATAATTAAATACATTATTTTTAACATACACTTTATCTAATTTAATGTGTGAGGTTAAAATATTGTATTGAAACAATGTTATATTGTGACACAGTCATAAAAAAAATAAAAAATAAACATTTATTTATAAGTATTCACACTTAATTTGAAAGTTAACTTATTAAGAAATAGGTTAAAAATGTTGATAAAATATAAAGCATTTAAATAATGTAAGCAATATCAAGCCAACAATATTTGATATAATCTGACAATATAAATAAGGAGAATTGTATCTATAGAACATGCTAACATTAAAATAAATGAAAAAATTATCATATCAAACTAAGATTTGACTAATTGATTGATAAAATTAAATTAAAATACATATATGTAAAAAAAAATTGAAATTCTATCCCTAATATACATTGTTTCTTTGACCTTATTTGTAGGGAGACGATCCTGTGGCCGAATGGTGTAAGGCATCAATCTCGTGTTAGACTGGCAATCTAAGACGGGGAGCTCAGAGCTCGAATCCCGTTCGGATATACTTGCAAGTAAATTACCTCTAAAATACTTCCTTCCTTAGCCCTACCCCATTAGAGTAATTAACATATATGCTAATAAGCTGAACAGGTGGTAAGACATGGTAGTAAAGAAAATCTAAGAACTCGAATAATTTATTTGTAACTGAAATCGACATTTTTAGTGTTATCACAATCATTAGAATAATAAATGGGATAATAATTTAAGGAAAACTATAATATTATAGATTCAAAATTAAATTATTAAAATTATAAATTATTAATCTTTTAGTCATCAACTTTATTACTAAACTTTTAAATTTAGGTTAAATACTTATAAACAAATATTTAATTTTGATAACTTTGCAGATATTGTGTGAGAGAATTGCATTATTTTAACTAACAATAATATAACTTTACAAATAACATTAGACCAAGATTTTGTTCAAATATAATGTTTAATTATGAACTTTGCTAGTTAAATTTTATATATATTCATATACCTCCTTCACGTAGTTTCATTTTTAACCACTTTTAAATCCGTTATTTAATAATTTGTCTAACTTTCTATTTTATATTTCATATTAAGTGTTCACTGACTGTTAGTGAGCAATATTCAAACAACTTTTTAAATATGTCGTTCTGTAAAATGTTTTATTAAAAATCGAATAGACCACCTGACATTGCTCTATTTTATGAAATATATTTTGTATTTTAACATAAATATTTGAAACTCATGGCACTGTTTTCTTTTTCTGAAACCGTTTTTCTATACTTTGAGGATCTATGATTTTACAGAGGTCTTAATTTTTTAGAAATTTGAATCAAAAAGATGATTCCTTAAATTCTTAATTGTCTGGAGATTTATTTCATAGCTTACAACTGATTTTAAATAATTTTCATAAAGTAAATAAAATATTTTTATATGACAAAAACGTAAAATTGAGCAAGCCTTTGTTACTCAAAAGATCTAACCATAAATATAATTTATTATTATATTCCTAAAATTCATCATATATAATTTTTAATATGCACCTGCGGCTAACAATAAACTGGCCTTCAGGTTACGGCAGTTTTTCTTCAAATATGTTATCACACAGAACCTCATACAAGCTATGAAACCTACCAAGGAACCCGTGTATCTTCATGTCTCATCCCTTTTTCCTTTACAACCCTACTACCAGTTGTAGAGCATTAAATAAAAAGTATATATATGAGTAGGGGGCCATTGTTATAAAATAAATCTAAGACCAAATTATTGTATATTTATTAAATTTATGTTGCATATATTGCATGGGGAAGGTAGTATAGTATAATATAGAACTTCAAAATGTTCTGTTAGACCGACTAATACCCTTTTTAATACTTTACTAAGTAATAACATTTTCTTTTTCATTATTAAATTGGATACGCTGCTACTGAGATGGATATTTATTAATTTTTATCATAAAAAGTATACCTATTACTAGTGTTTCTACCTATATTACGTATACTTACTTATCTAACGGAAATCCCGACTCCCTTTCGCGGAGCCCAGTTTGAGAACGTCAAGGGAACATCAAGGCTTAATTTTGGCTAGTTTATTTAGGGGTGATTTTACACCAGTGATTCAACACTGTGGTTTCTCTGACTATCATTTTAACACTATGCGTGTAACGGTCCTCCAAATTATCTTCCCCAGACAGTCATACCCTTTAGTGTAGGTCACTTACAAGCATTGTTTTGAACTGGTTTAAAATATATAATCATAAAGGAAAACGTTTGGTACAAACTATGACCTGCCCCAGAGTGTATATAAACACAAAGTTCAATTTTGATATGAAATAATCAATTTATAGGTAGATTTACTGAAAAAATGTTTATATGTTAATTTGACAAATTACGTTAGCTGCAACTGTCAGATTTGATACATAGTATTAACAACTATTAAACGAGGTGCTTGTCAATATATCTGGTCGAAAAAGCGATGAAGATATTGAAGAGTGAAGAAGATTATTTAATAATGAGGTACATACCCTGTACTAATCACAAGATATTGTTAGGATAAGCAAACTCGCAGATTGCATTCGGCGGGACCTGCATTGTGAATGGGAGAGTCTAGAATCTTGAGAGAATTGACTGGTACACCAAACGCTAATGGGAGGATAACATTAGAATGGGCCTGAAATACAGAGGGGGTAATGAGGTGGACTGGATAGAACTATCTATAGGTAGGGAAAGGCTTTTATGCGGTATACTGGATAGAACTAGCTCAAGAAAGGGATAAGGTGTAATGAGGTGGACTGGATAGAACTATCTAAAGATAGGGATAGGGTGTAATGAGGTGGACTGGTTCAAGAAAGGGCTATGGTATAATGAGGTGGACTGGATATAACTAGCCCAATATAGGAATAGGTTGTAATGAGGGGATTTGGATAGAACTAACTCAAGGGTGTAATGAGGTGGACTGGTTCAAGAAAGGGCTATGGTGTAATGAGGTGGACTGGATAGAACTATCTAAAGATAGGGGTAGGGTGTAATGAGATGGACTGGATATAACTAGCTAAAGATAGGGATAGTGTGTAATGAGGTGTACTGGTTCAAGAAAGGGCTATGGTGTAATGAGGTGGACTGGATATAACTAGCCCAATATAGGAATAGGTTGTAATGAGGGGATTTGGATAGAACTAACTCAAGGGTGTAATGAGGTGGACTGTATGTAACTGGTTCAAGACTTGGGTAAGTGGTGTACTTTTGTAAGAGTGGAAATGAACTTTAGAGCTCCTAATAACATGGCCTAAGTAAGAAAGAAACAATAAACATAATTTGGTAGAATTTAATCAATGCTAACATCAGGTATAAGTTTTTTTTCTATAAATCAACTTCTGTTGTAGCCTTCATTGGTGTATTACTGCTTTGAGTGGTTAACCAAATCTTTAGAGAACAGGGTTTGATTTCGTGTGATATTGAAAAAGATGCCTATTTGTTAAGTCCGCTACCCAACAGATAAAATAATGAAAATCGATCAACATTTGGTCTGATTCTTATAGAAAACCCTGTCAAAATAGAAAACATTCAAGATTTTACAATAAACGGAAAAATATTTTATTTACAGAAAACTTGTGAGTAATTTGAATTTTTTTTAAGGATACTCCAACAACTAAAACAGAATTATCAAAATACGGAATTTATTATGAAAATCTTCAATGTCACTCAAATAATCCTCGATTATATTGGAATTTTCTCTAATAACCAACCCTATAAGAACATAAATATTTAACTTTAAACTGTGAAAAACATGAGAGGATTTACTCTCATGATTTTTTTAAATATAATAATAAAAATGTTAGGTTTTCATACCTATAGGAACCTGTTGATAGTTGAACCTGCATTTTATTTTAAACCATATTTTGGATTGACAAAAGATTTGTTTGTATAAAAGGAATTTATAGATTTCTGCAACGCGACTCAGCGCTACGCTAAGCAGCACCCTTGAATGTAGTTATTAAAAATTAATAGCTGTGAACGCCAATATGACTGTACTTAAAGTTGGATTCTAGTGAGTGCGAGCTTAGTGCATTAATTTTGCAGTTTTAATAGCATAAATATTGTTTGGTCAAAATGAATCATATATTTCTTCCATAAAAACATAAAGTTTTGTTCTCTGTAGGTGCTAATCTCAACAGTTCTTGAGTATCTGCCATGAGCATAGTGGCATTTGGTGACAACATTTAAATAAAGAGAAAATGTCACAACAATCCAGGACACCTTTGGCAGATATTCAAGAACAGCTGTTGGGATTAGCAACTGCAGAAAACTAAACTCTATGTTTCTATAGATGAAATATTTTATTTGTTTTGGTCAACAAAATGCTTATGCTATAAAAACCTTCAACAATGATGCTCTAAACTCACCCTCACTAGAACACCACCTTAATGATAGATTCAATATAAGTTGATAGAAAACTTAGATTATTTTTTGTACTTTGTGAAGATTAAATAGGTGGTCACACAGAGACTCAAAATCAAGTTTTTATATAAAAAAAAGCGTATATATAGTCTAAATAACCTTGCCACTAAAAGTATCCCTAAAGTGGATTTCTACCATTCACCAGTGGCGTGTCGTATAGTGTTGCCATGGTAAGCAGCATAAGTTTAAATTTGAACGGTACCTATGGATTTTTCACACCCCTCGGTAGAACATTCAATGGTCAGGTATAACACATTCCCGTGTGAGGCATGTAGAGCACAGCATATGTATGATTGGTCAAATAGGGCCCAAATGAGCGAGAACATACCACAGGTACAGTCTCAACAAGGCAGGCTTCCTTTTCAACACTCCATGACACGTCATTGCTACTTAAAAATAAAAACGTAGGAGTAATAATATCAATTAATTAAATTAAAGTGGGATGGAAGGGGACGCGAAATACGGCCATTGCTTTTGCAATTTTTATGGTAGCACATTTTTTGGTCAAAATAAATCAACTACTGCTCCAGTAGAAACAGAGAGTTTAATTTTTCAACATGGTGAACCCAAAATGTCTTCAATATCTCTCAAGGTCGTTCTGGAATTTAATGACAACTTTTTCTCTTCCTTTAAAAAGTGTGTTAGATAATGCCACCATGCTCATGACAAATATTCAGCAATTGTTGATATTAGCATATTAAGAAAATTAAATTCAATGTTGGTATCCGAGCAATATTTTATTTATTATGGCAAAAATAATTTTTCTATAAAACCTGCAAAGACACTGGCCGTTTCTCACATCTTCTTCAATACCACACCCGCCTCGGTGGCGTAGTTGTCTAACGCGCTAGTTTCGTGTTGAGATCGACTGCTGAGGACGGGGAGATCAAGGTTCGAATCTCGGTTGGGTGAACTGGGGGTGGTTTTTCCTAAATGGTTTACCACTCTCCCTCCACGCAAATGCGGGTTCTCTTCCTCTTATTCAACCTTCCCAATTCCTAATCCATTAGAGTAATTAGTACTTAAAAGCGTATAACCCGAACGGGTAGTAAGACGCGGTGATAACAAAAATTCAATACCACTAAAAAACTCAAGAAACGTTTTTCCATTTTCAGCTGATGAGAATAGATTAAACAAGATTTAAAGCCCACACGGAGTGAACCCGCTAGTCGTCAGAGGCTGGACATCCAAGTCAGAGTCAAGAATACTTTTACTGTGGCCTACTTTACCTCTCAGTATTGTAGATCATGAAGACTACAAGTGTTTGCTTGATAATGGTTGAATGCGTTCAGCTGGCAGACAGCCAGAGTGAAACTGACCTTCCTCTTCCCATAACCTTTCACCCCCCCCCCTCCCCCTCTCAGGCTGCTAATAGCCTGAAACATTACTTGCCATAGAGAAATGCCCGCTGTCACCCTCCCCTACTAGTGCAAGGTCAACTCTGGAAATCAGCCCTTTCCATTCCACAAGTGAGACAAAAAAATATCACTTCACTCCCTATGTGAGACCTGTGTGTTGTCTTTCACCGCGTGGTGGTCCAAATATTCCTACCTATCATATAATATAAGTCTACGTATACTATAATAAGGAGGTGACCTGGCGGTCTAGGGGTAAGGTGTCAGACTTCTGTGCTGGCGGCCCGGGGTTCAATCCTCGGTCCCGGCACAGATTTATCTGATTACCAAACCCTTCCTTCACCTCTGACAAGACATCTTGTGAATGTGGGGAATGCCAGGCCTCCATCGTGGTTCGGATTCCACGCTAAACTGTAGGTCCTCCATTTCATCTCACAATCACCCTACCATTACACATTAGCGTAAGTGCGTATAACCCGAACGGGTAGTAAGACGCGATGCTAATAATAATAATAATAATAATAATAATAATAATATACTATAATACATGATCACACCCCTCATTAATAGTTTGCCAATCTTCATATTTCTGCGAACATATCGGTTTATATAAAAATATTGAATGAGACGAGCAAGGCTGATTTTGTATCGTAAATATCGATATATTGAAAATAAGCTTCACATCTCTTTCAATTATATTTTAAAAAACCCTTTGAGATTGTCAGTACATAGAAGAAAACAAATCGCGGGCCACACCACGAGAACCGTGTGCCACGTGTTAGACCACACTGTCATAATAAATAGGTTTTTTTTCATTGCATCTAATTCCCCTTATTTGGATATATATTCATTGAAAAGGATGAGGAAAGGTACAGTTTATAATTTATTGTGATGCCTGGAATATGGTAACTTAACGTTTACTTAATGTTCACAAAATCTAACTCAAGGGTTCGCCCAATGTTTTTTAAAGGAAGCAATCACTATGCAGTTAGCTTAACGTAGATTTAATGTTTACTTAACCTAGGAGTGTTCCAGGGAGATAACTTTCATCTTATTTGAACGCTTTTTGTTGTTGTTCTTTTTACCGCCGCGTCTTACCACCTACTCAGGCTATAAGAGTACATGATATTACTCTAATAAGTTAGGGATGAGGAAGGAAGCATTTTAGGGATCTACCATGATTTGCGTGGACGTAGAGTGAGAAATCCTCGTTGAAAAACCATCCTCAGTAGATCTGACCGGGATTAAAATCCCGATCTTCCCATCTTCAGCAGGCCAGTCTAACACGAGACATCTTAGACCATGCGGCCACCGAAGCGGGTTACATGAATGTTATGTGAAGGGTATCACCGTACCACGTGTTCTAGCTAGTCAATAATTTTGCGATTAACGTCAACAGACCCGCCTCTGTGGTGTAGTTATCTAACGCGCTAGTTTCGTGTTGAGCTAGACTGCCGAGGATGGGTAGATCGAGGTTTGAATCTCACTTGAGTGATCTGGGGTGGTTTTTTCTAAATAGTTTTCCACTCTCTTTCCACACAGTTGTGGGTTCACTTCGTCAATATCCAACCTAACCAATTCCTAATCCATTAGCGTCATTATAGTACTTAAGAGTATAACCCAAACGGGTAGTAAGACGCGGTGCTATTAATAAAAATAATAATAATATTTATCACCCATTTCAGGGGCCACATGGTCTAACACGCTACTCTCTTAGTAGAATGGACGGATAATGACGGAGAGTCCAAGATTCGATTTTTCGGTCGGGTGTACTGAGATGAGTTTTTCCAAATTTGCTTTCCACTCTCCCTCCAAGCAAATGTGGGGATATTTTCTTTAAATATAACCTTTCTAATCCTTAAAACCATTTACAAAACATACACACACACCAAAATTAAAAACAACATTTTAAAACAACTTTATATTTACGGTCAAACGGGTGACCTGGTGTCTAAGGATAAGGTGTCGGACTTCTGTGCTGGGGTCCGGGGTTCAATCCTCGGTCCCGGCACAGATTTATCTGATTACCAAACCCTTCCTTNACCCTTCCTTCGCCTCTGACAAGACATCTTGTGAATGTGGGGAATGCCAGGCCTCCACCGTGGTTCGGATTCCACGTTAAACTGTAGGTCCTCCATTTCATCTCACAATCACCCTACCACTACACATTAGCGTAAGTGAGTATAACCCGAACGGGTAGTAAGACGCGGTGCTAATAATAATAATTATTATTATGCTAACCAGTATTTATTTCACAGATTTTCTATCGATCAATTAGAGATAACATTCCTAAATCTCATCTGTTTGAACCAAAATTAGTTCGATTAAAGAAAATTCAAGATTATTTTATACTATTTATTTTGAGGGGTAATTATAGGGTTTTATGTTTTAAAGAACTGGTTTTAAAACATTTTGTATCTTTTTTAAGCGTTTTAGTAACACATACATAAATTTAAACCAAGAAAAGCTAGTAACAGATACTTGGGTCCCTAATTTTAATGACATGCAATATCACCAGACTTAAGTCATTGCGGGATAAAAGGTCTGTTATAGCTTTGAGAATAGATATACAGAAATTAATGTTAATACAAGGATTTTAAAGTTGTTCAAAACTATTAATATCTTATCACCCGCCTCGGTGGCGTAGTTGGCAAACGCGCTTGACGTGTTGAGCTCAACCGCAATGGACGGGGAGATCAAGGTTCGAATCTCGGTCGGGTGAACAGGGGGTGGTTTTTTCCTAAATGATTTTCCACTCTCCCTCCATGCAAATGCGGGTTCACTTCCTCTATTTCAACCTTCCAAATTCCTAGTCTATTAGAGTAATTAGTACTTAAAGCGTATAACCCGATCGAGTATTAAGACGCGGTGCTAAGTAGTATTATTATTATTAATATTATATCTTATCGGAATAATCTAAAGTGTAGGGAACGTATTATTATTTATATTTTATAGAAAGTGTATTTACATTACCTTGATCTCCCTGTCAATGGCATAAAATTATTTTCTTTCTATTTGATTTTGAAAACTTAGCCACAATTTCAGATCAATTTATACATGGTAAAGCTATTTCTGAATTAGGCCATTAATTAAATGTATTTTAGAAACCAGTATTACGCCTCCTTACATTTTAGTTCATACAAGAATCCTATTACTTCATTTCCTTCTGATGTTTTATTATATTTATTTGATTTTACGTTTCACACAAAGGTTATATAGGATTTAATTTATTGGTAAGGGTTGAGATTACATTTTTACATGAAATTCATACATTTTAGCGTAAGGAAAGGATAAAAGTAACGACCACCCCAATGAATTTGGGCTTGACAAGAAATCTACCCTTCCTTTGGCAGCTAGATATTTCAATGCACATCAAACACCATACAATGCTTAGCCACCACTAAGAAAAAAGTTGTATTTCCCAAAGAGGGAATTTATCAACTTGGGCCTGAAAGATGTTTCGTGATATTTTGAAACACTCGGAACAAGTTGAGGCAGAAAAAAGTATGGCTGATATGGAGTCTTGTTCTTTGATAGATGTTCATTTTGGTCTGTATGTTTCTTGTACCACTTAAAGATGCAACAAACATATCATGGGAAAAATATTTCTTTAACAAGTTTGGACTGACCATGGTCAAGTTTTCATTCTTCGGAAAGGAACGACCAGTTACAGGTACTAGGCTGACAAGCTGGTCAGCTAGGACCGGTCACCTTCAACTCTCTGGGAAACATGGTAGTTGAAAAATAATGGAGTCCAGGGCAGCATTCGTAACTAGTGTGTAACTTCTTGCATTGGTGTGCACGTGGACTAAACCTCAGGCTCGTTTAGTCTAGTTTGCTTATGGTAACGGGAAGGACGGGCATCGACACCCAACAGGGTGGAATTGGAAACCAGTTATTTTATAAACTGTTTCCGATTTTCCCTCCAAGCAAATGCATTCAAATGTCCTCTAAATTACACCTTCCCATTCCTACGGCATCTCCGAAGCTAAGTTAGTTAAGACGTTGTGCAAATACTAATATAATAGGTCGAAGCAAGAATAAATACAAGAAAATCAATTTTTAGGAATAAAATATCACACTCCACGTCTTATTACAAATCAGAACTGTCCGTGTGATATGGAAGGTTGAATTAAGAGGGGCTGAACCTACACTATATTATTATTATTAGCACCGCGTCTTACTACCCTTTCGGGTTATACGCACTTACGCTAATGTGTAATGGTAGGGTGATTGTCAGATGAAATGGAGGACCTACAGTTTAACGTGGAATCCGAACCACGGTGGNTTATTATTATTATTATTAGCACCGCGTCTTACTACCCGTTCGGGTTATACGCACTTACGCTAATGTGTAATGGTAGGGTGATTGTGAGATGAAATGGAGGACCTACAGTTTAACGTGGAATCCGAACCACGGTGGAGACCTGGCATTCCCCACATTCACAAGATGTCTTGTCAGAGGTGAAGGAAGGGTTTGGTAATCAGATAAATCTATGCCGGGACCGAGGATTGAACCCCGGCCGCCAGCATAGAAGTCTGACACCTTACCTCTAGACTGCCAGGTCACCTCAATTTGATACAAAGTTACATAATTGAATAAGAAGAAATAAAGTGTAGACTTTTTTTGGTACGTGATATCATGTGTATTATTTATCTATGAAAGCGACACATCTCGTTCTCTGTCTTATGATTTCAGTTTCTTATTATTACTAACGTTTAAAAATTAAACAAACTCTCACACGAAACCTGAACACATTGGAAAGGGTATGTGAATATTTAAACAAACAGATTAAAAGGTATCGAATGAAGATTGCACACCAAATCAAAGATTTCTGCGGCAGGACGTTATCGCTTGACCTTGGATCAGCCCATTAACAGACTGTGGGAAAGATAGTTGCACACGACCCCCCGCCAAGATTCCCAGGCGCTATAGAATCCGATACTCATTTGAAGGGAGCTCTTTAACCAGAAAAAAACTATGTGTTTTATTGTATGAGATACACCATTCCTTAAATATGTACGGGTGTATACAATATATTGAAAATGTGCATGTTGCATTTCACTATTCATTATAAGTTCTAGTTTTTCCTTGTAGCCTCGACGCTTTGTACCAGGACCGACGACAACCCAGAAGGTCACGATGCACTGTTTGGAAACCCCTGGCCATCATACATCTAAACAATAACCACGTTAATGGTTTTAAGGCTAGTTAAGCTTATATTTATAGGAAGTGTACCCTCATTTTCGTGGAAGAATAGTGTAGAACCATTTTGGAAAAAATAACCTCAGTACACTCGACCGAGATTCAAACCTCGATCACCCATCATTGGCAGTCTAGCCTACTGCATAAGTAGTGCATTAGACTACACGACCACCGAGGCGGCTACTTCAATGTTCAATGATACGTAATATTACATCCTCTGTTAATTTTTTTAAAATGTTTATTATAGTGATTCAAAGCATTTAGAACATTGAATACTAAAGACTAGAGTTTTTAAAACAGTTTTAAGCAGTATTGGTTCAGTTAATATGAACCACATGGCTGTTATATGTTTTATTTGGGACTACTTTGGTCAACATTACTTTAAAATAAGAGATTTATTCATTTCTTGCTTCCAATATTAGCTTTACAATTGTATGCAGATGTAGGAACAATATTATAGTAATCTAAGTTTTTGTAATAATAATATTTCATTGAGAGTTATTCATTGACAAATATCTTAGTTTTTTTATACATTGCATATAAGTAAAGACAGCATCGTTTATTTTATGTAAATTATAACTTATTTAATAAATTTATCATACTTCATATTTATATATTAGATTATTACACAGGGGACCAATTACCTACTGGGTTGAACATCGATAAACTATAATAATCAATTTGTGTTAATGTCACCATTGACCACACTCCGAGTAACCAGAGGTTAGCTAGGGGTGAGAACAGGGTCGGGGGTGGGGAACGAGGGTGAGAGAGACAGATAGAGTGAGATTAAAGGGGCAGAAGGGAGGACTATGTCGGTTTGTATTAGTACCATGTCGTGCATGGTAGTGAGCTACTTGGAGACGTGCATGTTAAGAATCTGATTTCATGACCCACCACGGTGTCTCCCTCGCTCGGCCTGGTATGCTGTGTCAAGATTTCACCAGCTATACTCCTACAGAGCTCCGTATGTTCATGTTTGGACAGTGGCAACTCGACAGGCAGTCTGCAAACTATAAGTAGGTCTAGGTCCTATATGTGTGTGTAATATTTAATTAACTTATGAACTAATGAATGAATGAATCTCGACTAAACCCACATTAAACATACATACGGTACCTATAGGATTAATTGTTTAGTGGAAAAATAGTCCCTAATATTATAAAATAAACAATCTTGACATGTTTATTCGTACAAAAAAAAATCAACCGCTTTTGACTACCAGTCCGAGATGTACGAATCATAATGGCTCTGAAGATGTACGGATGTGGAAAGTATAATTAAAAGGTAATATACCTGTATTTTAATTGTAATGAGATTGGAAAGCTTTTTATTAAAAACTAATCTCAGTACAGCCTTCCAGTACCATAAAAGATAGAATGCCTTTATTTGGCATACTAACCATAAAATAAACAGAACTATATTTTTTATTAACTCTGATATTTGGAAATCAAATCAAAAATTAAAAACATTTCTCAAACAATTTGAAAAATAAATAATTTTTTTATTAGATTTAATTTCAAATAAATAATACTAACAAAATTATTATAACATTTTAAGAACATAATTGATGTGTTTGGTGGTTTTGGTGAATATTTTACATTCACCTCGACAAATATAAAAACAAGAATAAATTAGTTTCTTTAAAATCTACAAATGATTTTGTGAAAGTGAGACATTATAATCAAGCTTTTAAAAAAACATACAATATCCATAAAACTACTTAATAAACCCCAATCTAATTAAACTACTTAACATAAGAACTATTTATGCAACCTCAAAATATTATTTTAATTAATATTTAGTTTTACTCATGTTTGGAAGAAAGGACAAAAATTGACGTGTTTAACACGTAATCTGCGTGTTCACCAATGTGGGTGAGGTTCGGATTGTTCCAGACATAATGCCACGTAAGCACTGGTGAATTTTCCGTATATAAACTATTATTAACTTACTCTATGTCATTAGAAAATTGAATGTTTACTACACCGCTTACAAAGTTACGCTAGTTCTATCCAGTCTCTTTCATTAAACCCCTATATCTTTCAGGTCCATTCTGATAATATCCTTACAACTTGCGTCTAGGTCTTCCCAGTGGTCTCTTCCCATTGGGTTTACCAGTCAATACTCTGAACAAGGTTCTAGATTCTTCCAATTGCCCTGCATGTCTTACCTATCGTAATCTATGAGACTTGGTTATACAAACACCGTCTTAACAGAGAAGAAAATAAAAAGTCAAGCTAAGCTTAAATTCATTACAAAATGTTTTGTTTTCTCAGATAATTTCAAATTTATTTACAATTTAATAATAATAATAATAATAATAATAGAAGAGAGTATTTTAAATAACCAATTTAAAAAAGAATGATATACATGTTTGTCAGTCTATAGAGGCAAGCTAATTGAGGTATGTTTGACTGATACTTGGGGCAGGGTATGGATTGGCTATCATTTATCAGATATTTTCTTTATACATAATAGGTTGAAACAAGGAAATGTATTTTCCCTATTGCTTTCTAAGCCAACCTATTCGGGTGTTAGCGTAATACAAGAGAGTAGGGCAGGCTTGACTAACAGCGTTACATTACAGCTATTAGTATGCGTAGATGATTTAGCTTTGTTGGGAAATAATGAGGTAGCTGTTGCAAGAAAAGCAGAGATTTGATTAGAGGCTCGTAAGGAAAGAGGTCTAGAAGTTAACGCTGAAAGGACTAAATATATGATCACATAGAGAACACAGATTGGGGACGTTAACTTAGAGATTACTTTGAGCAACATATAATTTGTCATGGCCTAGGATTTAAAACGTTAGGAACAATTTATTTGGCAATAAAGGTGTTGAAGTAGAATTAAGAAAATAATACAGTGGGGTAATGTATGCTATAGCTCTGGTAAGTGGGTTGTGGTCATCTCGTCGTCAGCTGTCTAGAAATATCTGAAACTCAAAATATACAAAACAATAATATTACCGGTTTTTCTCTATGGGTGTGAAACATATTCTCTAACATTACATGACCAAAACCATTTAATGTGTTTAAAAACAACTTCTTATGATAATATTTGGTCGAAAATAAGCTAAGGCTACTGGGTAATAGAAGTGGTTACATAATGATGAATAAATAACATTTAATTATCACAATACATTGTTAGGATAATTAAGTATCGTAGATAACGGCAGGCAGGTCATGCATTGAGAGTGGGAGAATCTAGAACCTTGTTCAGGATACTGACTGGCTAAACCAATGGGAAGAGACCATTGGAAAACTTAGAGCCAGGTGTAAGGATAACATTAGAATGGACCTGAAAGAGATAATGTGTGATGAGAGGGACTAGATTGAACTATCTCAAGATAGGGGTAGGAAACGTACTTTTGTAAGAGAAGCGGTGAACTTTGTTACTAACGCCATAAAGTAAAAATTAAATCGTATCAGTATTATAATATGCTAAGAGAAAATCATAAATGTATTTAAAGTGTGTTATGGTAAGATTATTACGTAATCATAATATAATGTCCCGGTGGTGTTAGTATATCCTTCCATGGCTCTTATTCCCAATTTTTTGATACCCTTGAGAAGGGGTGACTAACCTTTTTTTTCCAACATCCCACTATATGTGCTAAGAACTTTGGACGTGCTACTCCCCACAAACTCTCGCAAGACAAAATTACCTCATCACCCTCACAACCATTCTAAAAATACAACGAGAATTATTTTGCCCTTTTAAAAAAAATATACTGTTATATACAAGCTGTTTGGAAACACAATGCTAAAACTTCACATATAATTTGCTTATACCAATAATAATACAAAGTCCCAATACATTTGCATCCGGAAAACTATGTTAATATCTTTAAACATTGTTCAAAGTTTCAGCATACAGTGCCGGAAGAGCAAAGTTGTGCAAGCATGCGTGTACAACTGGTTGCATAGGAGCTAGGTGCGTGTCACTGAACAACTCAACATAATTGAGCTCTTCAGCAGAACATACCACAATTAATAGTAAAGAGCACACCAGTTAATCTAAAATGGGTATACTGTCTGAGGGTCATCATTAACGGTCCAACATCACAGAAAGTGCTTGCCATTATTGCATGTCCAGTGACATAATCATAGCTCCTATATAACATGTTGTACATGCATACTTGCACAGCTTTGCTCTCCCGGTGCTGTACGCCAAAACTATGAACAACATTAAATTGCATTATCAGAGTTTGACGGATATAAGAGTATCGAGTTTTTGTACTAGTTTTGGTTCTATCAAACTATTTGTGCAGTTTGAGATCTGGTTTTTCAAACATTCTGTATATTTTATTCTTAATTTAGATATGAGCTTTGGATTATTTCTATTCTTTTTAAATCAAATAAAAGTTTAAAAAAAAATTAAACAAAGCAAACCCCAAATAATATTATTCATAATGAGAAGAGATTATACATTTTCAAGAATATACTTTTCAAAAATAATGAATCCCTAGTCACACCATTCACACATAGTAATAGTATGATTGGGGGTGTTGGAGCAAAATCATGATAAAACTCATAGGCCTAGACATAACATTTGAACCTCTATAAAGTCCATAAATCTAGTTTTAAGGAACAAATAAAAGATTCTTTGATATTAGCTATCCTCAAAATATCGACTCACTACAAAAAACACGTGTAGTTCAAGAGGTTAGACAACAGAAATCTGCAATAAATATTTTTTCATAAAATTAGGGTTATCATATTTTTACTCCAACCCATTCGAATATGTCATATTATTGATTACCAATAACAGTATTAACAACAGTATTAATAACAGAATTAAATGACTTGTTAGTTGAAATCACAACAACTTTTAATAAAAAAATATATAATTTAGCTTTTAGTGAGGTTTCTGCACCGTTTTGATTTGATTAATGTTTAGATCTATTGTTGAAGAATCCTGAAAAATCAAGTTTATTAGTTATCATTGAGGACCAAACTGAATCGAAGAGTCCATTCACCGTAGGAGTGCTGGTAACTGACAGCTAGTAAAAGATGTAAAACCGGATTAGTAAAACATAATTAAATCCAAATGGTTTGCTTTGAAAGATTTGAGTGCCAAAATTAAAAACAAATTATTATAATATAGTCTTGCAGATAAAGGTTTAGTGAATGTATACATGAGTATAGTGCTGTACACTATTACTCCATATCACTTAACTATATTATTACCGTAGATGGGGGCATATCTTTAACCAAGAAAATAATTGAAATTATTTACTCATATATCGTAGATGTACTGGTACGTAAAACCAAATCTGAAAGAATAACTCAAGGCTAGGGTCTCTTTATTAAGGAAACCGGCACGGGGGAATACATTTCCAGATGATGAAAAATAATTATTAGCAGAATGAATTAACGAGTGGTTTTCTTCCTTGTACTTGCTTTGAATTGCAACATTGTTCTGAAGATCAAGAATTTAAATTTGTACATTATAAGTGTGGAAATATTTCCTCCGTAGAAATTGGAAAATGGTTGGTGAAAACCTGAACATTTTTCTTTTTATTTTGAAAATCTGAAAACTAAATTTCAAAATAGATTTCAAATTTAGAATTAGCATTTTTGTATTTATCACAGCCTGAAAGCAAAAGACACATTTAGTGTTGGAAAGTTTTTTCATTCGAGGAAAATAGAAAAGAATATTCTGATAAATAATACTCACCAATAGAATATGTTTTGCTATAAACAGCCTTAAATGAGCTGAACATGTTTGGAAAAATGTTGTTTTTACCTTGAAGACACTCGTTCTAGTGGTTAAGGAGGCCGTCCATCAGAATAGTGAGAACCCATACACAATATTCATCCTTTAAAAGAGTTCACTCATACTGTGTTTCACTATTTTCTTCCAAAAACTTAAGAACATTAACATTTAAACTCCAACATCTCTCAAGTTACCTTCCCTGTGACAGCCAAGGGATACTACGATGAAGCAGGAGTTAATCATGGTGTTCGTGTTTCGATTCTGGTCTGAGGATTTTACGTAAATCCCTTCATTTGATTGCCATAGCTCAAATATTGTTAACATTAATATTACTTATAATTAATATTATATTAGCAATTTATTAACTTTGACTGGTTGGGTAACTTATTTGTTTTCCAATGTAATTATTTTATCTTCTTCATCATCATCATCATCATCATCATCATCATTATGAACTGTTTCCAGCCAGTGGCCAGGGTTGTTTGTAAAATGCTTCCATCTCCCTCTATCCTTCCACCATCATTCCTCCTGCACTCCCCTCCACTTTCCTCTCACTTGATCACTTGTTGCTATTTTTTCCCTCCCTTCTCTTACATAGTAAGGGTGACCTGGCGGTCTAGGGGTAAGGTGTCAGACTTCTGTGCTAGCGGCCGGGGTTCAATCCTCGGTCTCGGCACAGATTTATCTGATTACCAAACCCTTCCTTCACCTCTGACAAGACATCTTGTGAATGTGTGGAATGCCAGGCCTCCACCGTTGTTCGGATTCCACGTTAAACTGTAGGTCCTCCATTTCATCTCACAATCACCCTACCATTACACATTAGCGTAAGTGCGTATAGCCCGAACGGGTAGTAAGACGCGGTGCTAATAATAATAATAATCTTACATAGTATCCCATGCTGAGTCTTCCCTACATAATTTATATTCATTAATATTCTTGGAATCCTCTCTCATTCCATCCGCATTACGTGTCCATACCATCAAATACTTGCTTCCTCAACTAACACATGTACCTCCTGTAACTCATTTCTTGATCTTATATTGTCATCCCTAAACTTGCTCTAAAGAAACTTCATTCCAATGGCCTAGACTTTACTCGAGATGTATGAGGGAGAAATTAAAGATGGAGACCAAGACTTAGTACATGACTCAGATAGTGAACTGTGTAGGCAGAATAAGTTTCAATGATGTACAGTACAAAATTTGGCACAGGATGAGCAGAAGAAGAGAACTGAATCAAAACAATTGCAAAATTAATGACCGAGTAATGATGGAGCTCAATGAATTTAAATGTAACTCTCTATAAGAAGCTTCTTTTATATTTTAAATAAAACATATAAATGCATTTATAGAAATCAATTTTATACACAAATATATAAGTAAAACCAAATGAAAATGCTTATTATAAGATGGCATATGGCCAAATAGCTATCATTAAAAGTAAGAATAAAAGTAAGAGTCAAGTGAGTACTTTACAATGTTTTAGTAAGTAAGTTCAACAAGTATAATTATATGAAATATTAGACTTTGAAAAATATACATATTTTAATTTTTTTTTTAATTGAAGGCCTGGTTGGTCAAATGCTATCTTATAACAATATTTTTCTTTATAGTACATTCATACATATGTGTAGGGCCTACATAATTATATCTATAAATTTATTATGAAATCGTTCGTGAATTAAATTAATTATTTTCCAAAAATTAAAAAAAAAAAATTATTATAAAATATATATAATTATTTTAAAGTTTTATAGGTTAAATATTATATTTTTCATAAAATATTTACAACGGAGTTATTACAGGTTTATATAAAAAAAGTCTAGCTTTTTTTGATAAGAATTTCTACTCAAAAGTCTGGATGCGTAAGAAAATTTTTTATGTTCCGGGTTTAATTAAAATTATTATTTGATATCCATAAATTGAAATATCATTAAAATAGAAGATTTAACCAAGGTTCATTTTAATGATTGATTGTTATTCTAAAATCGATGTATTTTATAGAACCAAACCTATCTTTTACCGACAAATATCACACATAACTATTCGGAACACACGATACTTCTTTTTTTACCAACAGATGTAATAATAATAATATTTAGCACCGCGTCTTACTACTTGTTTGGGTTATACGCTTCAAGTACTAATTACTCTAATGGATTAGGAATTGGGGAGGTTGAATTAGAGGAAGTGAACCCGCATTTGCGTGGAGGGAGAGTGGAAAACCATTTAGGAAAAACCACCCCCAGTTAACCCGACCAAGATTCGAACCTCGATCCCGTCCTCAGCAGACGATTTCAACACGACAAGCGCGTTAGCCAATTACGCCACCGAGGCGGGTCACAGATGTAATAATTGTCCTAAGATGTTCAGAGCTATCTGAAATAACTCTGCACGGGAAGGTTCGGTTCATTCTCAAAACTTATCGATTGGAGCACATTTTTTCACTTATAGTACCTACGTGTTTGGGCTATACTTAGGGGCTTAAAAGAGCTAATTTTTCAAGGAGGAAGGGGGGGAAAGGGTTGTCTGAAGAAAATGTTACTCTAATTTTTGCCAATGAAAATGTTTAAACGTATATATATATATATATATATATATATATAT
>CABEEJ010000384.1:8403-66157 GCA_901482245.1 Timema douglasi | reverse complement strand
TATATATATATATATATATATATATATATATGGACACTGCCCCAGGGGGTGGTAATCAGTCTTAGAGGGTTGTAGCCTCCAAGCTCCCCCAACCCACGTTTCTACCCTCTCTGCTATACGCCTATAATCTGTCTCTTCATATTATTTTCAATAGAATGAATCCTGATGTCATCCTCTAGAATATACACTATTTTTCAGGTTTCCAACAATTTGGTTGACTAGACTACTACTTAACATCCACGACAAGCGTACAGTACAAGCACAAACTGCTTAGTAAAATAATAGTTGCAGTAAGTATTGGTTTCATGAAAAATAATTATATTTCTTAAGAGGATTTGATTGAACACACTAAGTTATTTTAGTTTTATCATGCAATAAATCAGTGCCCCAACCCTTGGTATATCTTAAGAAGCTTCATATGTTAAATTATGTCATGGTTTCAAGAACACCCTTGCTTGAGGAATGAAAGGAATTTCCATGCTGCGCCAGAGAGTGAAGCTGTTGGTATGTAAATTGATACCACTAAAGCTTCAATTAACAAATCCTTTGCGTTGGTAAAACTAGCTAAAGCCCTTTCACCAAACATGTACAATTTTCTCTGAAAGGCTCCATGGTGATGGCGTTCATTTCAATAAATCATATTTATTAATTATAATTTAAAAAGAAACTATTTTATCTTATATTTGTATTTATTTAAATAACAATGTTTAAAATATAATATATTGAAGTTAATATTTGGTATGGATTTGCTGCAGTTCAAAGGTATATATTTAAAAAATTAAGTCTTGAACTGGGACCATATGTTTAGAGAGATAAAGCGCTTGCTATTACTATTTGTATAATATTATGTTCTACCTGGACAGCTCAGTAGTTAAGACTAGATGAGCTTGACGTTAGGTACGCATGCCCACAGATGCGGGATTTGAACTATCAATATTTCACTGAGCATTTTAAGTCACAGTTGCGCAGTTTAACAAAAGATGTAGGCAATACTTTAAAAACTAATAATCCTGATTTATTAGGATTTAAACTTATTAAAAAATGTTTAATTACTTGAATTGATTCATAATTTTAAATGTTTCAGACTTCTGTATTGGGGGTCCAGGGTTCAATCCACGATTCCAGCAGAGATTTATCAGATTACCAAACCCTTCCTTCCCCTCTGACAAGACATCTTGTGAATGTGAGGAATGCAAGGCCTCCACCGTGGTTCGGATCCCACGTTAAACTGTAGGTCCTCCATTTCATCTCACAATCACCCTACCATTACACATTAGCGTAAGTGTGTATAACCCGAACGGGTAGTAAGACGCGGTGCTAATAATAATAATAATAATAATAATAATAATAATAGTAATAATAATATCATTTGAAACTTTCCACAGAAATATATTAAATATCAAGGATGAAACGAGCTTTGATCTGGGAACCAAACAATTCTTTCAATAATATACAAAAAAAGTAATGATTACAAATTCAATTGTAGGTTATGAACTTAAAGACATAGGCAATACTTTGACATCAGTGGTTAAATATAGTTTACCATCGTAGTTAATGACATTAATTAAAGGTTTAGCTATTATTTACACTAGTTGTATGTTTCCAACGTTGCCTGGTTCAAGTTAGAGATATTGTTTAAAAAAATATTTAAGTTTTAAGTTTATATTTGCACTTAAAATTGAAATGTATACAACCGTAAAATTTTGATAGCGAATGATCAACTCATATATTCTAAAGAAAATAGTGAATAATTATTGTCAGATTCACAAAAGTGTAAAAGTGAACACTATTACACTTAGTTGTTTAATAATACTCCCACCCGAGTGTGTTTTTCAAGACTCAACTTTATAGGATTCTTGGTTTTGAAGTTATAACGTTAGCACATGCACAGACAAACAAATATATATTATATTGTATGTATATTATTTGAAGTCGTAATTAATAAATAATGCAATAAGTTAATTTTAAAAAAAAGTAAAACAAAATTTATTTCCACAAGAACATCAATTCCGTTCAATATTTCGTTTATATTAAAATTATCAAACAAATTAAGTAGTTATTGAAAGATCTGGACACATTTTCTTATTTATAATAATCGTCTACCTGTGATATAGTGAACTATTTTTGAGAGGTGGTCTAGCAAACCTCCTTTAGGAAAGTATGGCTATCTAAATATTAACGTTTTAGTGGACAATCCACATGGTTTTAGCCATGGATCATTTTTAATTTCACGAGAAAAATATCACGTTTACATCAAAATTATTGTCAAAACCGAAAATGTTTTTCTTTATTATAATAACCCACTTCACCCTGAATATATAAATACATTTTTTTTAAATAAATGAGAAATAAATATTACCATAATCGAACGCAATATATAATGATGTCTACTGGCAAATTACTTTTATATTTTAGAACAAATACATTATGTTGTTATTTAAAGAGGTATTTTATTCATTTTATTTATAGTATTTTGTTTATAGTAAACAAATGTAACAGTCTAAAGTAAATACATGCAAACTACACAATGAGTGTGTGAGTTGTTTTTTTTACTATTTTACGTTAACCATAGAACATTATGTAAAAATCTGTTGTGTTTATGTCATTTTACTTTAAAATATATAATCATTAGAAACATAATAAATATTGCAGAGTGTATACATTATTTTAACATAGTGTTAATATATTATCAGTATAAATTGTGTTCAGTTAACCATTTATATATTATTTATTGATTTAGTAAGCCATAGTGTAGGTGTGGTAGTTCACAAGATGTTGCAATAATTTGGTTTTTAAATGGGATATATTTAGTATATTTGTATGGGTATTCATCTATCCATCTATTAATCTATTTAGCTAATTATTTATCTAATTTAGATACATGTGGCAGTGATTACGTTTTATTTGATGTTATAATGTGTTGTGTATGTAGGGTGATTCATAATTGCATAAAATAAAGTGGTGCAGTGGAATCTACGCTGAGAAAGAAACTAAAAGTCTTATAACATATTGCCGGCATCACTTCTTTATCGAGAGAGTGACAGAGACAGGTCTGACAGAGACTACTGTCATATTGTAGAGTTTTTTAAAAATTGATCTGGGTTGTGGAACATTGCACGTTCATAGAAGATGTTTGAAGTGTCCACCATTGTGCCCACAATACAGTTAAGCCCTCTTGCCCCCCTACTGTAGGGTTATTTGGAAAATCTGCGCCATTTGTGGAAATTATTTCCAGCAGCCACAATTGCATTCCACATATGTTCTCTATGTTGTACCCGTTGGGAGTACACAATTCCCTTCATTTGGCCTCACAACCAGAAGTCACAAGGTGTGGGATTGAAAGATCTTGCCGGCCATGCAGCAGGCCCGTTGCACCCTATCCATCGCCTAGGATAGTATTCGTCCAAATGGCATATCACTGCACAACGTAGTGTGCAGGGGCTTCATTCTGAAGAAGTAACATTTTCAGCCACATTGCCTGCGGAACGTCCTCCAGTAGTTTAGGAGAGCGTTCTGAGGTAAGTGTAAGTAATTATAACCTCGTAGTCGTACAGCCATTTCACATGGCCCGAGTAGAATATCACTCACCACTCCAGCCCAAATGTTGATGGAGCAGTGATATTGCGATTGGACCACCAGAATGGCATATGGATTTGTGTAGGTCCAAATGTTCTGGTTGTAGATATTGACAATGCCATTTCTGGTTATATGTTGCTCTATCCATTGCTAGTACTGATAAATTGTTGATATATGGCATGGTGGTGCTGCATTCAATCACAGAGGTCATATGTTGTTTGAAATGGAGAGGAGGATTCAACTCCTGCACAAGTTGCAAATGGAAGGGGTACAGTAATTGGGCATGAACTGTTCTCAACAAGAACGTCTATGACAGGTGATGACGTAAGGATAATCGCTTTGTACTAGTATCTGGTGCGCGTTCCACAGAATTGCCTCTTCCACTGCAATGGTACTGTAACGTCGTGACCTACCAGTTTCCCTAAGGCGATGATTCAGTACCACAAATATCTGGTCATTGGACAGGTAAACCTGCAGCGTACCGACAATTAGGGAGTTCTGTCGTTCCTCACCATAAATTAGAATCGTATCAGTCATATCCTTGTTGGTGTATCTGTCCTCCATCTAACTTACCACTTTCAGTCCCAGAAAGTAACTGAGCCCAGCGTTCCATGTCTCCGGCCAACCGAATGATTCATATGCAATTCCACTTCACAATGTTGCCATATCTAGATTACATAGCGGTCCCAGTGTAACGAGATAACCCATTAACACGTACACTCAAAATACCATATATATGATTGACACTATAAATACAAGAACTAATAAATTCTAATAATATGTGGTAGATATATAATCACGGTGAAATCATGTTGATGGAAACGCCCAAACTTGAGGAAAGTGCCCCAGATGAATGTTCCTGGAGGTTCAACACAAGGACGTCTTGAACGCTTGAAAGACCAAACAGTAATGACGAGTCGCCTCTTTGTGTTGTGCCTAACGCCGTCTCCCAACACTAATTGTCTTTCTGCTCAATTGCGTTAACTCACCACCCTCTCTTTTCCTAGTGGACGCCCTTTCCTAATACGTCAGTGCTTCTTGTATAAAACCGCCATCCCTTGCGTCGCGTGAAACAAGGGTCAGCAAACTAAACAACTGGTGATCACGATGTGTGAGGCGTTGGTCTCTCCTTCTCGTCGCAGAGGTAGCAAAGTCTGTCACTATAATTATTTGGATTAATAATCTTTGTTAGAAACATCGAGCATAACGACCCTATGTCCATAAGACATAATTTTGTATGTCAGAATCACTGAATTTTTGTGCCCATAAGGCATAGTTTTGAATGATAAAGATCTTATTCTATGAGTTTATGTCCATATGACAAAGTTTTGTATGTCATAGCTTCTCACTTGTCTTTCTATGCCCATAAGGCATAGTTTCAATGTTATAGTTTTTGCTCTATTTTGCCATGTCCATAAGACATAGTCGTAAATACCTGAGTGATATCCAGATGCCCTATACTGCATGACCATGCTTCGGCTAACTTTGTGTTTAGGACCATAAAATGGTGGAAATCAGGTTACTTATTGCTTTGTTCCATGACCTAGTTGGGGTTTTGACTGTAACCAGTGTCTTATATTTCTAATGGTGTACTTTTCTACGGTGATGAACCTGTGGGTGTGCTAATAGGCTAGAGTAGTTGGGGTATAGCTCATTTGGTTCAGCCCCCTTCAGGAGCCATTTGTATTTGTTAATGTTTAACATTTTGCACTAGATAAAGTGTGTCCAGACATTGGTGGATTGTTAAATATACTATTGAATGACCAGGCAGTATTAACGAGGAATATACCGGCCATAGTAACTTTACAGCCTATATTATTGGTAGCTTGCCGTTGAATATTTGTAAACATATATTTCCACTTCTAGGAGCTTAATATTTGTGTCTCGTAATTCAATATGGAGTTAGCTCATGCTAGCTAGCTCATTTAACCACCAACGTTGTAACTCTTAAAACGAGGTATTTCTAGAATTAGGTATTGCTGGACTATTATTTTTTGAGATGTTCATTAGGATAAAGTCTAGTAGCCACAAGGAAGGTGTGGTGTTATGTATTGTTGCTTAACTTTAAATTAATAATTGCTTCCAATTTAAATTGCTGTTTTAAGGCAGACGCACCATCGTAGAAGAATGTGTGTTAGTTTTATTTTAAGGTATGACAGAAGGGATTGCGAGTAATTCTACAGTTTTTATAACATTACATTTTTTTGCCAAAATAAATCAAATATTTATCTAGTAGAAACACAGAATTTAGTTTTATGCACATGCTAATATCAACAGATCTTGAATATCTGTCAAGGGTGTCCTGGGATTTTGACAAAACTTTGTCTCTTTATTTAAAGAGTGTTGACAAAATTCCAGGACACCCTTGACAGATATTCAAGATCTGTTGATACTATATTAGCATGTGCAGAAAACTAAATTCTGTGTTTATACTGGAGAAATATTTGATTTATTTTGGCAAAAAAAATTCCAATTCTATAAAAACTGTAAAAGTACTTGCGCTCCCTACGGCCGCACCTTAAGGAGTTACGCCCTATCGTAATATAGATTATACCTTACTAGAGTTGATTGTAGGTATAACGTAGGGGTTTCACTCAAATGCTCCCTATTGGGATAACTATGTCCCTAATTTAATTTATATTAGTAAACAAAATACTGTCTTGTGAAAGATCTCGTAAAATTATATGTATTTATATCAACTTGGGTGACCTGGCGGTCTAGGGGTAAGGTGTCAGACTTCTGTGCTGGCGGCTGGGGTTCAATCCCAGGTCCCGGCACAGATTTATCTGATTGCAAACCCTTCCTTCACCTCTGACAAGACATCTTGTGAATGTGGGGAATGCCAGGCCTCCACCGTGGTTCAGATTCCACGTTAAACTGTAGGTCCTCCATTTCATCTCACAATCACCCTACTATTACACATTAGCGTAAGTGCGTATAGCCCGAACGGGTAGTAAGACGCGTTGCTAATAATAATAATATATCAACTTGTTTATATTTAAATAAACTGATTTGTTAAATGTATATATCCCTCTTATGCTTGTTACTTCGCTTCTTTTCCATACTTTTTTTTGTATCCGTCACTCTATCAAATAGGAGAAGCGGCGATACACCGGCAATATGTAGTTTATTTTTTAGTGTAGATTCCAATTCACGATTTTATTGTATACAATTACGAATCATCCTATATATAAATATATAAGAACCATTCTTTAAGTCACAAACTTTTTTCATTTCATAAGGTGTTAGGTACCTCAGTGGTATTGGGGTAAAGTGCTCACCTCATGACCTATTGTTCGTGAATTCACTCCCGACTGGGGACGACGGGTTTTCCTTGAGCGAAACAAATCAATTTCACAACTTCCTTCGGATGGTAAGTAAAGCTAGTCCCATGTCAATTGTAGCACGTAAACATCCCTGGAAGGTACGTGAAAATATACTTACCGGAAAAATTTGTATAGATTTTCACTCTTGCTCATAAAAATTCTCATTTGATGCTATAACTAGTACTTTCAGAAATGGCACTTTAAATATATCAAAAGACCCACTCCGGTACTCACTGCGGAATATAACGCGATACTTTTGAGGTAGAATAGACTGCCAAAGACAGGGAGATCGAGGTTAGAATCTCAGCTGCTGCACTGAGTGGGGTTCTTCCTACAAGAAAATGCGGATACCCTCTTGTAAAATATCGCCTTCCAAGTCCCTAAAACCACTAACGTAGTTAGCGTAATTAGTGTATAAAAATTGTGCCAAAAAAAGAAAACCTCAAATAAATATAAAAAATATAATTGGTTTTTCGATCAAAACCCATGTTATCATTCATTGTGAGGATAAATTACTATTTATTTTCCCAAAATGATTCTTTTGTACATTTCCTCGTATGCTACTATTTATAATTTAGTTCAAAATTTGGATAAATCACCATTCATAACGTGTATCACTAACCTAATATGATATTGCTGAATTTCTCGTAAATGTATCATTATTTGTTTAATTTATATAAAGATTGATTTTAAATAAAAATAATAAAATATTATCACCGCGTCTTACTACCCGTTCGGGTTATACGCTTTAAGTACTAATTACGCTAATGGATTAGGAATTGGTAAGGTTGAATTAGAGGAAGTGAACCCGCATTTGCGTGGAGGGAGAGTGGAAAACCATTTAGGAAAAACCACCCCCAGTTCACCCGACCGAGATTCGAACCTCAATCTCCCCGTCCTCAGCGGTTGAGCTCAACACGACAAGCGCGTTAGCCAACTACGTCATCGAGGCGGGTGATTTTAAATACCAAAACATATGTCATCAATAATAAAATTAATCTGAATTTTTACTTTCTCGCTACTATAAAAGTAGAGAAAATATTGTGATCGTCAAAGAATCGAACTCAAGATTATAATCAATTTTGAATTTTCATGATCCCCAAATACAAAAAAGTGGTTTTGCATTTCTGTCTGTCTGTACGTTTATCTGTCTGCATGGCCGTCTATCTGTACATCGGAATAGATCCTAAACTGTCTTATCGATCAGGCTGAAAATAGCTATTTAGGGTTTTCATAGGGTTAAAATTAAGGGTAGTTTCCATAGGACCGAAAAGAGAAAAAATTGATTTTATCAAAATCGGCTTTAAATTTCATTTATTATCATTCATCAATATTAAAAACAAAATGGTCACCCTCAATTTTCGTCAAATTATTTTAAGTGTTCCGGTCTGACGCGTAATATTTTTTTTATCATATCTTCGTAACTCTTCAAGATATTAAATTACTTATCATTGCAAATATGTTGGTGTATTTATAATAAAAATCTTTTATTTGAAACATAATTTTATAAAACCAATAATTTTCAAGCTATACCTATATATATTAACTTTCCGAATACTAAAGATAAGTTATTGCGACGGTAAATAAATCCAACCCAAGGTGTTGATGGATGTCGAAGCTACATGAACCCCCGAACCATAAAAAGTGTAAAAAGTGTATTTTTCAATGCCGTCTCTCTGCGTGTCTGTTAAACCCTAAAATTAAGAGTAGTTTAATGAAGAGCGAAAAGAGAAAAAAATCCATTTTCTCAAAATCGGCTTTAACGATTTTGGTTTAAATTCGATTCTAGGCATTTATTAAGATTATAAATAGTAATCAAATAGCTATTTTCATTTGGCTAATAAAAATGACTTTAAGGGTAGTTTACAGAAGCGGAAATGCCCGGATCTCCCCGACTATTTGAGATACTAAATAACTAATTTTTGTCAAATTGTAGTATTATTTAAATTAAAAAACTTTAACATGAAATATATCTTTATAAAACCAATAGTTTCTCAAATATTGGCAAATATATTGATATCATTTTGTGAACTTTATTTGTACAGAGATACCACATAGGTTTTAACACATTAATTCACTAATGTCATAAAATAAATAAATATTAGTAAGGCTCTCAAAAATTTGTTATTTTTCCCTTACCTATTATGAGAAAATATGTAAAGAAATAATCTATCTCCATCATTTTAGAATCAATAGTCAATATTTAAATTTTTTATTGGTCCAAATTTATAAATGAGGAATTTAATAGCAATGTGATAACCATAATATGTGGAGCCTTTATTAAAATGTCGATCATTTTAACCGGAATTTGAAATTTAATACGAAATGTTGACCCTTGTGGATCCAATATCGATCTTTTTTATTGGTACAAATATACAAATGAGGACATCAATTCTTTAAAAATAAAATTTTAAAATTACTTTTAAATCGGGAGCCAAAAAATGTTTTCACGTAAGTATAGTGCAATTTATGCTTGGGTTTGCTAGTGTATATTATTTCGTTTCACATATATTACGAGTTTTGAGTAAATATCTCAATTTTTAAACAATTTAGTGAGAAAGTCCGTGCGGAGTTCCGTATCATTTATTTTATTTTATAGTCTCAATAGAAAATATCTAATTAATTTAAGAGTATTTAATTTTTATATTTTACAATGTTTGTACATCATAAATGTATAAAGTACTTGTTGGATTAATATTATGTATAGTCAGCGTACTTGCAGAAAATTCAAACGAACCTACTCAAATTCAGACTAAATAATACAAAATATTTTTCTAGATTTTGATGTTCTTTTTATTAGAATATTTTTAGTATCTGTTAATTATATTATTACATTATTCTCATATAATTGTAGAACAGACGCTATAACTAGATCCCTTATTGTGGAATTAATATCATAAGACAGTAAATAAAGCAAATTATAAGATTAATTATATATTTATATACTTACATAAGCAATAAATTACGCTTCCTAGCTAAGGAAGCTTCTTAATTGAAGAAAATATCCTCGCATTTCAATAATTATTATAGTAATGGTTTTTCCTTGGATACAAGCCCATTAGAATTATTTTTTTACCACCGCATTTACTACCTGTTCAGGTTATACACATGGTTTATAATTAAATTATTATACTAAACATGTTATATATTGAAAACAAATAAGAATAAATGCTATGTTTAAAGTCTATTTGGGCTTGATCTTTTTTATAAATTACATAGCTAAAATATTTGTCTTTAATAAAATTATTTAGTAGGGATTATATTACACTTGTTATTAAGGAACATATAGTTTTATTATTTTAATTAACAGCTTAAAAATACATACTACTTAGTGTCCATCTTTAACCCTATTCTCGTATAAACAACAGGTATGAAGAATTGCACTTGAAGAGAAGAGCTAGCCAACTCTCGTGTTGAATTAGGTACAGCCCATTTGTCAGTCAGTCTCCATTCCCCTTTACTAAACAGTCTTTTGTCTCTAAGTAAAACCTTTGTTACCATTGTTAACAAACTAAGTTATTGTTAACAACACTCTACATGATTTCATTTGAGTTACTTGGGCGACAAACAACAATATTGTCCCATACAAATATGGTCCCTTTATTGCACCATTTTAGTTTTGTTTCAAGGGAGGTTTCTTTGAGGCATTTTTTCTCAGAGGTTTATGGTCGAGGGAAAGTTTATATTTCAGGATGTTGCAAACATGAAAGAATATCACTGGATAAGTTTACTAAAAATAAAGAGTCAATGAGAATTAAAATAAAATTTTGATCAGCAACAAATGGCGTATATATTGTTACTGAACTGTCTAATATATTTTTATCGTCAGTGATATTTTAATCCCTTCTCCTAGTAATAAGATACTGAGTATGTTAAATTATTCTTTAAAAACAATGTATCTATATCAATAAAATTTAATGGATTTTTGAGAAGCACAGAATAATTTATCGTCATCATAGTTGCAAATTTATATTGAAAAAATTGTTTTATAAATAATTTTGAAAATTATTACTAATAATTATGATGTATAACAATGCTGACAGACAAACGTGACGTGAATCTTAGTTATAAAAAGAGTTTCAAATAAAAGAGAATCTATTTTAGATAACTTAGCTAATTGAAAGTAGAAATTAGTTTTGATTACGATTAAAGCCGTGTATGAATATATCTTTCAATTAATAAATAAGTTAATGTATCGCAGGACCTTCATATCAAAACCCGTTTACAAAATACACATACTGAAGAGATTTTGAATACTCTGATGGTGATACCAGCTACATCAGCTAATGCAGAAAGATATTTGTCAATGTTTATACGAATAAAAAACTATCGTTTACTCTCCGATAAGACAACATAGACTAAATCACCTGTGTCTGCTTAATGCACACCCGGAGAGATTCAACAAAATTTAAATTGAAAAACAAGTTAGTGGTTCTATAACTAGTAGCGAATATAGGGCAAAGGTGTATGCAAACCTACTTTAATATTTAATGTTTCATAATTTTTAGTTGAATAGCATCTGATATAATTTTTCTTTTGTTTTGAGTGTATTAATTCTAATGTTTGCTATGACTAAAATACACGAAGAAAATGCACAATGCGACCGTGAAATACAGGTATCTATTGTTGTACGCGATCTCACGTTAAAAAATAATAAAGCAAAAAGTTTTATCAAGGTCATAACAAAAAAGGTTAGATAATTGAGTATAGTTTTAATGGTTTTAAAACTTTGGAAATGCCAATTTCACAAGACTTAAACCAAAGCGTTAGAATACTTTCCTTTAGGTAGCCAGTGCCTTTGATTGAACATTATGAAGATTTTAAACAAACCCATCAACATTCACCTGGAACTATAGATTAAAATCTCACAGTGAGAACCCATTACCTATATAATCGTAATGATTAATTTGAAAATGGTTTACAACCATGTTATTAAATGAGAAACTGTTCACTATTTGGATGCTATAACGCGATTCAAACAAAAAAAAAAAAAGCTTGTTCACATGGTATTTCGCAGTCACCCTGTGTGGTGGTGGCGTGACCTTGTGCAGGCACATTCCGGTGACGGCATTGATATTTACTGTACAGTTTGGTGTTAGGGGAGTAGTATTGACAACATTGAAGATGCAGGAGAAGAAATTAAATAGTCCTGTATGAAGGGAGTTTGGAAAAATATTTGGCCTGAAGTTTCCGATTCTCATGATTTTTATCCTGATCAAGAGCTTTACAATTCAAGACATGACATCGTTGACATAGCAAGATGTTGGATTTAAGGACATAGACCAGGCAAATGTGGATGAATTGCTCCAATCCAATTCAACAAAACTCACCAATGAAGATTTTCTAGAAATGGAGAGTGGCATAAAGGAGGAATAGGACGAGCCTTATGTTGCTGAGCCTACCAAACAACTTTTAACAAAACAATTTGTGCACAATGCTTTAGAATCATTGAAGAGAATGGCCCTCACATGGATAGAAGTGACAATATTGCCAGAGAGCTCGCTACAAAGACCTCTATAAAGAGAGGAAGAATGCTGCCTATCAGCTGAGTCTTAAACATTTCATAAAAAAAGTTTAAAATCATAAATCCAATGACCGCGAATCTTTACGATAGCAAGAGCGTGCCATCACAGGGCCTTCAAGAGAGTACCATCCCGGGGCCAAGAATCTATAGCTCACCGTCCAAGGGCCTTCCAGAAAGCAAGAGCTACCGTCCAAGGGCCTTCAAGAGAGCAAGAGCCTAACGTCCAAGGGCCTTCATGAATGCAAGAGCCTACCATCCAAGGGCCTTTAAGAGAACAAGATACTACTGTCCAAGAGCCTTTAAGAGAGCAAGAACCTACCGTCCAGGACCCTTCAAGAGACCAAGAATCTACAGTTCAAGGACCTTCAAGACAGCAAGAGCCTAACGTCCAAGGGCCATTGTAGACAGCAAGAGCCTAACGTCCAAGGGCCATCAAGAGAGCATGAGCCTAACGTCCAAGGACCGTCAAGATATCAAGAGCCTAACGTCCAAGGGCCATCGAGACAGCAAGAGCCTAACGTCCAAGGGCCATCAAGACAGCAAGAGCCTAACGTCCAAGGCCCATCGAGACAGCAAGAGCCTAACGTCCAAGGGCCATCGAGACAGCAAGAGCCTAACGTCAAAGGGCCATCAAGACAGCAAGAGCCTAACGTCCAAGGGCCATCAAGACAGCAAGAGCCTAACGTCCAAGGGCCATCGAGACAGTCAAGAGCCTAACGTCCAAGGGCCATCAAGACAGCAAGAGCCTAACGTCCAAGGGCCATCAAGAGAGCATGAGCCTAACGTCCAAGGGCCATCAAGAGAGCATGAGCCTAACGTCCAAGGGCCATCAAGAGAGCAAGAGCCTAACGTCCAAGGGCCATCAAGACAGCAAGAGCCTAACGTCCAAGGGCTATCAAGAGAGCATGAGCCTAACGTCCAAGGGCCATCAAGAGTGCAAGAGCCTAACGTCCAAGGGCCATCAAGACAGCAAGAGCCTAACGTCCAAGGGCTACCAAGAGAGCAAGAGCCTAACGTCCAAGGGCCATCGAGAGAGCATGAGCCTAACGTCCAAGGGCCATCAAGACAGCAAGAGCCTAACGTCCAAGGGCCGTCAAGAGAGCATGAGCCTAACGTCCAAGGGCCGTCAAGAGAGCATGAGCCTAACGTCCAAGGGCCGTCAAGATAGCAAGAAAGATAATCCAGATTTGCCAGATCCAGTTAATTTATCATGCGATTGAAGATTAACAGTAAGTGTACTTGTAGCATTGTATTGGATAAATAAAATAAAAATTGCATTTGTTTACAAATTTCAGGGTATTGAAGATTGACAATAGATGTAGGCTACCCATAGTATTGTACTAGGTTGATACATTAATAAAAATTGCATTCATTTACAAGTTTTAGGTTTTTATTTGCTTTTTCCCTATCTCACCTATGTTAAAATCTATTCTCTTTATTTGATTTCTTGTCAGACACCTTACCCCTAGACCACCAGGTCACCAAGTAGTATTATTAAATATTGTTATATTAGTATATATGTGGATCCTGTGCAACATTTCTTTCTATCTTTCTTTTTATCACTGCATTTTACTACCTGTTCAGCTTCTACGCATATTATATAATTATAGCAATGAGATAGGGATGAGGACGGAAGCATGTTAGATATAATATACCCACACTAGTGAAGAAGGAGAGTAGGAAATAATTTAGGGAAAAAACAACCTCAGTAGACTTTACCGTGATTCAAACCCCGATCTCTACGTTTTCAGCAGGCCAGTCAAACACGAGGGTGACACCTTATACAAGTCTGCCTCTGAAAGTGGGCTGGGTTAGCCAAACGAACTGAACAAACATAGCTTCTAGTGTTTACAATGTATTACTACACGCTAGGTCTAAAAGCATTTGAGCCAAGCAAGTGAGGGAGGGTCGATTTGAGATAAAATGAACAAACATTGTCTTTTAGTGAGAGTGGGAAAATACTTTAGAAAAAACCACTAAAAACAGATGGTATTTAAACCATGGAATTCTCTGTCACCACCAAAGCAGAATCTATGATTCTGAACGTTATTTCACGTCAAAGAACCGGCAGGTTTCATATCACTTTAAATTATAGTATGTATATTACAATATATTAAAAGACCCAGATAATATCAATGATAACTTATACCCGCCTCGGTGGCGTAGTTGGCTAACGCGCTTGTCGTGAAGAGCTCGACTGCTGAGGACGGGGAGATCGAGGTTCGAATCTCGGTCGGGTGAACTGGGGGTGGTTTTTCCTAAATGGTTTTCCACTCTCCCTCCACGCAAATGCTGGTTCACTTCCTCTAATTCAACCTCCCCAATTCCTAATCCATTAGAGTAATTAGTACTTAAAGCGTATAACCCGAACGGGTAGTAAGACGTGGTACTAAAATATATATATAATTATGACTGATGCACCATTTGTACTAATAAAAAATAATCAAATGTTAAAAATTAACTTTATTTCATGAACCATACTATTTATTATATTAATTAATTATACAGACAACCTAAGTTATTTAAATTTATATAAAACATTACAAACAAGCCATTTTACCACCGTGTCTTACAATATACGGGTTATATGCTTATGCACTACTTGAGACTAATGTTATGTGATTTATAAAAGTTGAATTTAGAGGAAGTGTACCCACATTTGCGTGGAGGAAGAGTGGAAAACCATTATATAAAAACAATATTCAGTAAACCCAACCGGGATTTGAGCACTGATCTCCCTGTTACCAATGGTCTAGGCTAACAAGATAGTGATACATTCCCATGCAGCCACCGAATCTAATATTACCAACAAATAACCCTAAAATCCTATACACGTATATTAATCTAGTTTAACTAAAAACTCTAGAAATAAGTTCAAAGCTAAGTTTTTTTTAGTGCCGATTCTTACTACCCGCTTATGTTATACGCTCATGTACTAATTACGCTAGTCGTTTTAGGGTTTAGAATGGTTGTATATTTAAAGGAAGTGTAACCGCCCTTGTGTGGAGAGAAATTGGAACCTCATTTTCTAAAAACAGCCATCGGTAACCTGACCAAGATTCAAAACTCAATATTCCCACCATCGTCATAAGTCTAGTCTAATGCGAAAGGAGCGCTAGACTATGCAGTAGCCGAAGCGGGTAAATTCGTTACTAAACACCCCATTTGTTTAATAGATGCTATCTTTTGGTTTAGCCTATAAACCGAACGGGTAGTAAGACGAATTGCTAAAAAAAGTTTTAATACATAAGAATATTTGTGGAATCTTACTCGGGGAATATTCTGACGACCTTTTATGTTGGACTTATTAATCGATTGGATGAGTTGATGTTGTACACCCCATTTATATGGATCAGTTTACAAAATTATCGCTTCCCATCAAGCTAAATTTTGTTAAATAAAACTTGGAGATGATTGAGAATATTTAATAAGTTAGTGTTTTTATCCTAAAAAAAAAATTGTTTTGGCAATCAAATCTAAAAGAAGATCAAGATCGAAAAGCTAAAATTTTTACAAAAACAAAATTTTTCAACAAAATATAATTGTGTTTAGATAAAGCAATTATACTTAAATAATAATGTATATCTTATATTTCTATAAATAATTAAATGGTACGATGCAATCATACAGACTTTCTCATAATGTATATTATAGCTTCAAAGAAATATTTCAAAAATAGGTTTTAATTAAAATACTCTTAAATAAGCTTTACTCGTAAAAAAAACATAATTTTGTTATTCACATTAATCACTCTTTATTATAAATAGTCATAAATTTTAAGCCAAATTGTTCAAATATATTTAATAAAATTTAAATTTTCGAAAACAAATTATTTGTTACTTGTAAAAATAAATAGGTATTCTTGTTTATCATAAAAAACTATTCACAGATTTCCATTTTAGATTCAATTTTCAAGGTTAATTTCAAAAATCCCAAGTTTTCTATATTTTGTTTTAAGTAAATTAGCCTTAAATATTTTATCATAGATAAATAAAGATACATTATTGTTGGTATGTATAATAGTCTCCCGATACAAATTTTGAAAAATATCGCTAAAGCTATTTTTTTTAAGTGTTCAAATTTGAAAAATAATCGTCATCTGTAAACTATGTATAGTCAAATTTTAGCCCCAAAACAAGTAAACAATTTTATTTGCCATGATCTTGTAAGACACTCCCTAGGTGTATATTTTAAGCAAAACCGATTTTGCCATTTTCAAAATAACTCTAATTTTCAAAAATAACTCCTCAGTAAGAAACCCTTTGTATAATATTTACTCCAAAAAAGTTTACAGGGTTAATTGTTATGTCAAATACTCCCAAAATACCCATTTTGAAGCAAATCATTAGTGCAATTTAAAAAAATATTTACAGTATTTAAAAATCAGTCTTTATTCATCCACCCATACATTAGTTTTTACCCCAAACACCAATATACAGTGTTAATTATCATGTCCAAAACTCTTAGAATACCCATTTAGAACCAAATAATTTAAGCCATTTGTAAAATATTTAATTAAAAAAAAAATCATTCATCAGAAAACTGCCCATAAATGAATTACTTCCCCAAAAGCAGACAATTAGTGCTATCAGTCATGTCAAATACTCTCAAGATACCCATTATTAACCAAATCGTTTAAGACATTTGTAAAATATTTCAAGTTTTTGAGAAATTTGTCAATAGTAAACTACACATAAATGAGTCTTTAGCCCCAAAACAAGTGTACGCTCCTATTAGACGTGTATAACACTAAAACGATATTAATTTGGAACCAATTAGTTAGATATATTTGTAAAATGTTTCAAGTTTTTGAAAATACAGTCATCATTAAACTACCCTTCACTGAATTTTTTCCCAAAGATCAATTATGTAGCACTCTTTGTCATGTTAATCTTGGATATTCAAAATCTTTAGAGCCATTTTCAAAATATTTGTAATTAAAAAAAGTCAATCATCAGTACACTAAAATTTGTATTTAATAAAAGAGCCATTTTTTGATATAGTTCTAAAGTATCGAAATATCAAGTTTGAACAAAATCCATCAAACCGTTTTGTATCCGTGGCGCGGGACAGACAGACCGACAGACAGATGGACATGGGGGACAGACCGAATAGTAAAATATACTTTTTAGGGCTCGTGTTTATTTAAAACATAAAATAATGTTTCATAATATTGAGATAATTCTTATCACGGCCAAAATATTTTCTCTTGATATTGTATCTTCATTTCCCCTTCATTCTAATATGTGGAGGAGGTAACGATAACTATTGCAAAGTAAATGTTTAACAGAGTAGAGACTGGGATATATTTCATAAGAGTAAGAGAAATAAATAGGTAACAATAATAGATTTATCATAAAAAAAATCAAAAGATGATATAGTGTTACAATTGATAGCAAGAAAATAGTAATAAATGTCCATTAAATTGATTATTAAGAAAAACATATAACTCTTAAAAGTATAAAGGAAAACATTAAGTTTTAAACTGACAGATATGGTAGGATTTACCAACTCCAAAAATAGAGGATCTTCCCGTATCACGGGAGAATGCGTGTCCAACACGACACGGAACAGTCAAATGGAAGTTAAGTTGATAGAGAGTGTTGGATTGAAAAACAGCCGGGCTAGAGCCAGACTACCACCAGAAGGGTCTAAACAGAAAACATGGTGAATTAATTACTAATAAAAATATAACTGCTGCTAGCTAGCTTGATTTGAAATTAAGAAAGGTCCCATAGACACACTAAATAATAAATGGTAAGAGGACGGTCTGTGAATTACATTAACAGATGGCTAACAATTAGGTATCAACACAAAATTGTATTACGGCCGGTTCTTTCCCAGTGGGTACTGCCAGAGCACCCAATAGTACATTTACACCATTTCCCACTCCCTGGGGTACACATCTAATCTAGTACACACTAACTTTAGACACTTGGACTAATGAGGTGCCAACAAGGGGCAAATGAAAATACTATCTGTTCGGGCCACTATACAACACTAGCCGTGTTCCACACTTTGCGCACCCAAAATAGTAACACAGAAAATGGGGTGCCAAAAAGAATGCCGTGAGATACTGACCTAATTAGGTACTGAAATAAAGGCGTTAGACAACCTGCTTGTAGCCATACAAAAATTGAACAAGTGAGCATGACGTCCACGGCGTCATGGGATATTGTGAAGTCATAAGGACTTAAAACGGAATAATGTACTTATGGAGAAGTGGAACCTTAAAGAGAGGTCCTTATTACATATAGAGCTAAAATCCCCTGTCTTTAAACTATGTTATATGGACATAGGGAAAATATATAGTCAGACTAGCTGACTAAAGAAATTAAGTCAGAGTGACACAAAACCAAATTTAGTCCTTATGACTAAAATAACGAGTCTGAAGGACTTAGAAAACATTATAGCTGCTTCAACTAACAGACACACAATTAGTCTCCTTGACTACTACAACAAGTTTGAAGGACTTGAATAGTTGTCGAATACTTGGTACATCAGACGAGATTCCCTCCGCGTCGAGGTGATGAGATCCACGACCCAAACATCAAGACCATCAGTTTCTTCTTCAGGTGCTGGAGCAAAGATTCCTCCTTCGAGGATATAATATGTTGAACTACAGTCAAATGAGCTTAGGGGTCAAGCGTTATATACTCTTTTTTTCTGACTCTAAACAGGAACAAATATGGGCATGTAATGAGGGAAAATGAAGGAAGAGAGGGGTTGTGGAAAGTGGAGAAAGTGTTTTCGAGGAAGTCCGCTAGGGTAGCAGTGCTCGTAGCTCGAGGCATTGAACCAACGATAGTCCGGTCCTTCGTAAACATCGAGTGTTCAAGGGTTCAGACGTCTGTTAAAACTGCCACGCCTTATCTTCCGCCATACTTGCAGAATAATTTGTCGAAGCATGGTGTTTGTATCCGGGAACATCCACTTAAAGTAAGTAGAAGACACCTGATATTATTGCATAATATATCAGTTTTAATTCTCTTCTTTGGATTTCTTTATTTCAGTTCAGTATTTTGTGCAGATTACGGTTTGTAGATGTCACTTTACTTGAGTGACATGCTACAATATGAGAGAGTAAAACAACAAAATGTATAGGAACTTTCGTTAGTACAAAGTTTTTCTTACCACTGCATCTTACTACCCATTAGGGATATACGCTTATATACTAGTTACACTAATGATCTAGGGATGCAGAAGGTTTAATTTAGAGGAAGTGTATCCTTCTTTGCGTGGAGAGAGAGAGAGATAGATATAGAGAGAAGGGAACCATTTAGAAAAGAAACACCTTCAATGCACCCGACTGGGATCGAAACACAATTTTCCACCATCAGCTGTCTAGTCTATTGCAATAGTGATGCCTTAAGCCATGCGACCACTAAAGCGGATTATAGCACGTATTCTTATAGATAGAATTCTTCTGTTTCTGTTTATAGAAAATATATCTCAAAAACTATAAATTCAAATGGTCAAAAAATATTTTACTGAGCTATAGTTTATACTTTTGAATATAAATCATACACTGTAGAAATATTCCTCAAAGTTTTTGAGTTAAAGGTAACGTAGACTTATATATTTATTTAAATCCTAGAATAAATCTATTTCAAAAAAAGGATTTCTTCTTTAGAGGACATTGTGTCTATGAATTATTATTATTATTACCACCGCGTCTTACTACCCGTTCGGGTTATACGCACTTATGCTAATGTTTAATGGTAGTGTGATTGTGAGATGAAATGGAGGACCTACAGTTTAACGTGGAATCCGAACCACGGTGGAGGCCTGGCATTCCTCACATTCACAAAATGTCTTGTCAGAGGTGAAGGAAGGGTTTGGTAATCAGATAAATCTGTGCCAGGACCGAGGATTGAACCCCGGCCGCCAGCATGTCTATGAACAACTAGACAAATGTAAATAACATATATATATATATATATAACAAATTTATTTTGTGCGACACAAGCCAGTTCTTGTGAGTGTTATCAAAAAAAGTTGAAATTATCTTAGATTAATGTAAAACACTTAACTATATTACTAAACATAAATCTTTATAGAATTTCTAAAAATCTATAATAATCCATTCAAGACAATTTTTTAGCCACAAATTTCCATGTTTTGAAGTTTGACATGGTCTTTATTAAGAAGATGTCATCTTTGCCTTCCGTTAGTTCGTTGCCTCCTTCGCTCCCTAAAGTGGTTTTCCATATACGAGAAACTCACGCACGTAGTAACAGACATACTAGAATCTAATAAACTTTCTACATTATCTGTCTTTGTCACTCTCTTCCGTCTTACAATACATTTTCCTACCTACACCCTAACATGGCGTCTCTAATACATTTTCCTTCGCTTGGAGTACCACAATTTGAGAATTTAATTCCTCTTCATCTTGACGTCATTACGAGAATATCTCTCTCTCCCTCACACACCCACTTACTCTATCTTCATTATTTACATTTTCAAGATGGCGTTTGTACGACAGACTTGTCTTTATTCTATTCCAGTACTAAGCTCATCTTAACTTTGGAGGTGCGATTTTCTTTGGACAATAATTACTGATGTCCAGGTGGCCCCACTGTCTCAGGTTTCATTCTAGTCAGGTATGGTTTACCAGTTATAGATAGGTTGGGGTTCGAATCCTTTCTACGTGTATTAAAGCGGTTCTTTCTAAATATTTTTCTACTCTACAAACATAAATCTATACTAAATCTTCTCTAAAATCAACCTACCTCATCAACAACCCTTTAGTGTAAAATATGCGGATATTCCGTGAAGGTAGTAAGATACAGGGCACAATAAACACTGACTTTTTCTACTAAAAAACCTAATTTTTTTCACAAGATATTTCAAAGCTATAAAATGACATACGAATATATTTAACGCCATTACTTTAGGTATAATATTACTATTTTATGCACCGCATCTAGCTAACCAATTAGGATAGCCACATATTTACACTAATAGGGTAAGGAAAAGGAAGCTATACAAATGAGTAACTGTTGCCGCATCTACGTGGAGAGAGGGTGAAAAATATTTTTGAAAAATCCCCTTCACTTCACCTGATTTGCATTCAATCCTCGATATACCCATCATTGGCAGTCCTGTTTATTATGAGGAAAACTCCTTATATCATACGACCACCAAAGCGTCCCAGTAACTACAAGTTTCTTTAAATATATGAGGATGTAAGAAAATTAATTTGAAATAATATTTTAAAGTATGTAAAAAATCCAATTTAATATGTTTTCTACGTATTGCGTTATAATACCCGCTCTTTTAAATAACAAAGCGATGTGTATTTATATTTTAGCCATTCAATAAAAATATAATTTTTTTAACTAATTTTTTATATCCACACTAATGTAGGTAATTGTTGTATTGGTTAGAAAAAATACTCCATTGCGTGAGCCCACAAGAGATGGGCAACCACATGTTGATGAAGATAGTCCCAATATTGTGGACAGAGGGTGTCATGTGGTCATCACAACAATCCATCCAGCCGTTAATCTCAGTTTTATAGACCAGATCTGGTACTTCTTCATTCAAGTAGCTCCTCATTTGCCCTCACGAATCTGAGCTGGTCAATTCCAGTCCCACTGCTTCACAGAAAAATCTGGAAGCTCCGGGGATCAAACCAGGAACCTTTAGATCTGTAGTTTGTAAACTGATCACCATACCACTTAGGTGGTCTCAAGGATAAGAAAGTTAGAACTTAAACGAAATGTAGGCCTACCCGTATTTACGCTGAGGGTAAACGAGAACTATTAACGAAAAACCACCCTCAATACACCCTGCTGTATTTCGATTTCCGACTTCACTTTTATCGGAAGACCTTACCAGAGGGACTTGGCGTTTAATACGAGGGCACACTGATTCGGGCTGTAAGCTAAATATTTGTAACCTAAAACCCATGGTATGACATTGTTTTTAGTTAATTTATTAATTTTATTTTTTATTTTTAAATCTGAGCTAAAACTAAAAATATCTACAAACGTAAGACAATAAGGTCCAACCCACTGACAAAGAGCTCCCTCAAGGCGAGTGATAGTGAAGTTCATAAAAATTCTCTTTATCATACTGTCTCTATAAATGACCGTTATTTACAACTATACCACACTCCAACTAAGAAGCATGGATCTAAGTAATTATAACTTCAATTATCCATTAAAATTAAAATAAGGCTTCATTAACCATAATGATTTATAATTTATGAGTAACAGGATTAAATACCGTCACAAAATGTGTGTGTGAAATTACATCGACACCATGAGGTCATTATTTGCTGCCTAATAAGAAGTAGTAAAACTCCATAGGGAAGTAATAAATACAATAACTATATCGGAATACTAGATTAAAAAGATAGATTATATAATACTATTTAATTGTTAGAAAAGTACCTTAAAATTAAAAATAAATTTCAATTTGAATGATGAACTATATGAGTAATTTTTTTAGGAGTGGTTCTCAAATGGTATTAAAAATATTCACCTGGCTTAGGAAACGGAGTAAATAAATAACTGTTTCATCACTATTGTACCTGGAAGTTTAGTTTTTTGTGAGAGTGCCCCTAAATTTACAATTGAATAAATCAATCACAAAAAAATATATCTTTGATACTTTATATGGTCAAATAAAACAATTTACAATTTAACTCATAACAGAATAGAGGTATTGTACGTAAAATAAAATAACTTTCCCTGGCTGCCACAATTCTTATGTTTAAATATGTAAGTAGCCTATTGCTCTTCACACGCAAAGGGTTATCACATCTGGAACTGCATTTGAATGAACTATAATTTCTCGTACAACTTGATATTTCACAAAAAGGAATTTTGACCTGACTGTTATTTGAACTGACAAAACTACCTGATCAGATTACCCAACGCATTGAGGCATTGGCGTCCCTAGCTCTTATTGAGGGGGAAAATAACGAAACTATTTTAACTTGAAATTATAGACTTTTTTTAAACCAATAAATAACTAATAATATAATAAGCTAAAGAAATTAGTTATGTATGCACTTCTCCATACGTGGGTTTTCAATTTACTGAATATAATAATTTATAGTTCCCATAATGTTACTAATGGTGTCCCATTTGATCAAGGTATTGTAGGGTAATTCTGTGATTCCCCGCCTGTTTTATACTATTAGGGAAGACCCAGACGCAGATAGGAGGATAAAATTTGGATAGACCTGAGAGAGATGGGTGTAATGAGATAGACTGGATAGAATTAGTTCAAGATAAGGAGAGGTGGCGTACTATTGTACGTGCGGTAATTAACTTTCAAGTTCCTTATGCCATAGATTAAGTATTAGGTTTATTACCATGATTAACATTATAGTAAATGATGAAATTATAAAATATATTTGCTTAATGGATTCAAGCTAACTAAAATAAGGGCAAGTATTAGTTCCCAGCACAAGACTTTACACGAGGTTTGGTCGCCTTTTCTCAGCGATCTTGGTTCTGACTTGATGCGTTGTAGTCGTCTGTAGGCTATCTGTCCCTAGCTAGCACCTACCTTGTAATTCGTACTTGGCTAATATTGCGTCGTGAACTTGGAGGGAAACGACTACGATGCGTTGTTGTATTTTCATAATCCCAGAACGCGTTTTGTTCATTTTATTTTACAGCCACGACCTCAATTTCCTTGCATGGCATTGGTTATAGATAATAGAAAAGGTTTTAGTTCTTTAAACTCAACCAAAACGCGAAATATCTTGTGGTGGCTGCTTCTCCAACACCATACCACGTTCAGGTGGTTTTTACATAGGTTAAGTGTGTTTGATTTTTGAGCTTAACATATATCTACATATGATATAAATGAAAACAAAATAATTCTTGAATATGTTACTAAGGCAATGAATCGACTCCAAGATTTGCGATTCAAATATGATGTAAACAATAAGTGTTGTAACCCGCCTCTGTGGCGTAGTTGGCTAACGCGCTTGTCGTATTGAGCTCGACTGCTGAGGACGGAGAGATCGATGTTCGAATCTCGGTCTGGTGAACTGGAGGAGTGTTTTCCTAAATGATTTTCCACTTTCCCGGCACGCAAATATGGGTTAATATCCTATAATTTAACCTTCCTAATTCCTAATCCATTAGAGTAATTAGTACATAAAGCGTGTAGCCCGAATGAGTAGTAAGACGTAGTGCTAAATATTATTATTATTAATATGTGTTGTAGGAACAATGTTGCCTGATTTTAACTATAATTTAGGAGAGAAAAACATCATGATTTTTTTAATTAAAAATCTGTCCTATATAATAAAAAAATTTAAAGAAACCAAAATAGCAAACTCATAATACAATTAAAATCTTGCCTTGAGATTTTTTTTGTTACACTCTTTAACGTTTTGAAACTTTCTTTCTTTAAAAGACTCCTTCCGTTCTATTTGAGAATCAGGTGATTGATGAGGTTGCTGCCTTTACCCAATAGTAAGCTAGCCTTCAGAACATCAGGTTTCCAGGAGTTCTCCTATCAGTTAATTTTAACACTGGTAACAAGGGGTCCAAGAAGCAAGGGGTATGTTATATATAAGCAGCTTGTGTGTATAAATATACACATAAACATTGTAATAACACAAAAATAATAGTAATATTACACAGAAAAACATAATATCACATAGAAAATATAATTTTGAATTGCATTATCTCTGGCTCTCCGCGTCAGTTCATAAATGAACAAAAAATGTATAATTTTGATGTCAATTTTAAAATAAAGAAAGTGAAATAAACCAAACAATCGTGTACAATGTAAAATCTCTACTAATTTCAAAATATACCAATAAATAATCCCACAGTGAGAAACACGTAAAATCAGATCGTCATAGCCGTGTGATAACAAGTGGGTAGTAAGGCATGCACGCGTCGTCATCATTATTAAACCCGATATTGTTATGATTACTGCTCAACCGTAAGTCATACACGGGTCCACATCCCCGTAGTCATCATCATAAAAAAACAGAATCAAAATAACAATTAACATTGCAAAATAACACTACGGTACTTTTTCTAAAACGTTACTCTAGATCATATTTTTTAATTACATAATTCAAACTGAAAGTATATTTTCTCTTTCTTATAACTCTTTATTTCTCAGCATAGCAAACTGATGGAATTAACAGAATAATCAATAAGGTATAGTAGTGAGTGCATATAATCCGGACGGGTAGTAAGACGTGGTGCGAGTATTATTATTATTATTAATAATAATATAGTAGTGAGGTTGAATAAGAACTTGATATCCAACTTCTGTATTTATCATTAGAATAGCTGCTGTTGACCGAAATTGTCGCGGAGAAACACCATTTGGGCAGATGAACTGGTCCATTACAAATATTTTATTATTTAAGGAAAAGGGGAATAACTTATTTTTAAATGTTATCATGATGAATATTACATTTTAAAATCCAATATACGTTTTCCATAATATTGCTTGCTAAAGCTATTGTATTTTATATTCTGGAAACTTTTTTTTTAAATTCTAATCCAGTGTTCAATTTTTGTATTGTGAACATGGTGATATCTCCATGACTAATTGGTACAGTGCATGACCTAAAACATATTTCTCTTCTTGTTTAATTGGCGATTCATCTTCGCTTGGATTATAACTTAAAATGCATTTTGCTAATAGTAGAACTTAGTTATTTCCAGATTGGTGTGAAATAGCGTATTAACCGTAGTAATAATAGTACAAAGTTTGAGTATATTTTAATCACTTATACTCTTATAATTCATTAAATGGTCTTAATACTGCATGATTTTCATATAAATTTATTTGCAAGTCTTAGTTTATTCAACCCGCCTCGGTGGCGTAGTTAGCTAACGTGCTTGTTTCGTGTTGAGATAGTCTACCGAAGACGAGGAGATCGAGGTTCTAATCTTAGTCAGGTGGACTGGGGGTTGTTTTTTCTAAATGGTTTTCCACTCACTCTCCATGAAAACGGGAGGCCTCTACATTCAACCTTCTCAATTCCTAGCCCATAAGCGTTATTAGTACTTAAGCGTATTAACCGAATGGGTAGTAAGACGCGGTGCTGACTATTATTACTTTATGCACTTGATTTTCAATACCTTCGCTGCCCATAATAAACTATTCTTATCATCTAAGCAAATAAAACTGTAAAATGTATGTCCAATACTGTGATCGAAGCCAATGATGAATTTATGGATCTTATAATATGATGCGTATTGAAATTACTAATATTATATTGGCTCACTTAATCATGTATACGCCCATCTGCCAAAATGTGTATTGTGGATATGTATAACTTCATTATGTTAAAATTATTCTAATAAGCCATACAATTATGTTTTGACTAGTTTTGAGGAAGTTCTTATTTTATAATAAATTACAAAGATCGATTAAACGAGTTATTCTTTCAGCTTTTGTCAGAAACTATGAAGAAGAATCTAAGCAAAGAGACTACATTTGACAAAAAAATTAAGATTTATATTTAAAATTTTGATCTAGAACATCATAAGTGTTTTATATATATATATATATATATTGCTTTACACCATAGCAATGTATGAGTTTATCAATTTCCTAAATATTTAGATGTGAGCTTTATCAAGGAGAGCTGGAGGAAAAAAAAAAGACTCATTGAAAGATTTAGATATTTGTAGTTTATAATATAGTATAAATAAGTCTTCACAAATAACTATCATAAGTAAACTATGCCATAAAATATGGCATGTTCTTGGGGAGTAATGTGCCTTCCCAAAATTTCCCCACTTTATTAAACATGATTCCAAACTAACTTTGATAATTACATCGAAACTGTTGTGAAGTATGAACTTGCACATTCTAGTGTAGGTCTTAAAGCAAATTAAATTAAAGGATAAAAATACAGTAATTAGAAATAAGAATAAACGATTCTACTTTGTTACCACGACAAAAATAATGTATTAAATTTAATGTTTGTATATGAATCAAAAGTTTTAAACATGTTTGTTAACAATTTTCAATCATACAAATGATTTGAAGCAACTGTATTTAATAAATTTAAAGCAACTACTTATTTTATATTACAACGAGTAAAATATTATTTATTAATCTAAGCTATTGTTAGTCGGTGTATATAATATATGTGTTTGGAGTAAGACCATATGCACTATTTTGTTTAATTATGCCTGTTTCTAGATTACGGGCTTAACATTTTTTGTGTATAATAGTTTGAATGAAATCAATAATAATAATATATATTTAAATATTAATCATGTTAAGTTAATAAAGTTTTCCTTCGTGTGGAGCAATAAATCAGCCATGAGGAAGTAATGGCGCTTGAGGCAACGTAATGAATGCTAGGATATGTTAGATATTATTAGCTCTTCCACTTATGTTAAGATTGACATGCCTAAGTAGAGTGACATGACTGAGATGGAACCATACAGTCAGAAAGACGGAACAACTTGGTAATTATGTTTCAAGTCAACCTTACTTCGGTTCCAAGTTTACCTCTTTCTCTTCATCATCCCTTTCGGTTACTTACACCCCCTCATCAGCATTTCTAGTCTTATCTGTCTCTCTCTTTTAGGCCATGTAATAAGAGGGGCTCTCTACTTCTTGTGGGGGGTCTTGTAATGGGTTTCTCTTAAGATGGAAGACTTTGTTACCAGATTTATTAAAAGTTATTTCAGCCATAGAAACGTTTGGAGAAGAATCATAAAAAATGAATGAAATACGTTTATTTTGAGTTTCACTTAATGTAGGGATGTAGAGAAAGCGATAAAAGTCCAGAGTTTTTTCAGTTTTTGTAGAAAAACATAGTATTGGTGAGAATAAATAAAATATATCTTCAGTACAAATATAGTTAGTTTTATTTACATGGCGATATCAACAGTTGTTGAATATCTGAAATGGGCATAGCGGCATTAGATGACCATTTTTTTAAATTAAGAGAAAAGTTTGTCATTGATTTCCAGGACACCCTAAGACAGATATTAAAAAATGTTGGGATCACTTTGTGAAGAAAATTAATATCTATGCATGTATTGAAGTAATATTTGATTTATTTTTAACAATTTTTTTATATAAATACTATAAAACACTTTTTTCACGACCCTACATCCCTACTATTAATTTAATTTATATATATATATTTTTTTGTTATATTATTGTGAATTTTAGTTGTTTGGTAAAAAATATTAAGCTAGAAAAGTGAATTAGATAATTTATTTAAATATTTTCTTCAAAACACCAGCAATTAGATTGTAGATTAAGGAAGAAAATATAGTTAGCTGCTAAGCTTAAAATATGTCAGAGTTTGGAATTTAAACTTTATCAAGTGAAATTAAAACTAAACAAAACACTAATAATGCCATTAGAACTAATATACATTGTATCCCCGAAAGTCATACTCTGTTTTTTTTTAATGAAGTCAAGATGTTCCTTTGTTAACATAATTAAATTGATTAATTTTTAACTAAAACCTCTGCCATTTTGCCAGTGAAAGCTGATTTTGTATAATAGCCTTCGTATATTCAGGTTTCTCTATTATCTTCAAAATACATATATATTATAATTTCACCAATGGTACAAATGGAATATTTATTTTCCTCTTGGACCACTTTATTTTTAAGTATCTCTTGTAGTTTAACAAATCTGCTTTATGCAGGGAAACAAATATGGTAATATAAACCACTCTATATATAGTTTATTTAATGAATAGTAGAATCTATTCATTGACATTTATCTTAAAGGACAACACAACATTTAATTGATTTGCTGTACCAGCCATAGCTATTAACAACTTAACATTCGATTTAAGAGGAAAAACATTTAAAACATATTTTAAAAACTTCATTATCCTTAATATTAGGAATATATGGAGAGAAAAAAAAACACCTTTTCAGTTAGAATATTTTTAGTCTATTACCACCAAATGAGATTAAGGCATGCTTACCACTATTTCCTGGTGCCCTATTTGTATGTATATGCTAATTACTATTAACCTTAGCAACTTAATCTAGGGGGTAAGGAATAGCAGATATTCATCGGAAGTACGCCCACCTTAACAAAGATAAAGGTAGGAACAAGATTATATAGTATAACTGACTTGGGTTCGTGTCTAATGTCTTATGCTGATCGCCCATTGCCAAGGGTATACATTTTTTCAAGACTCGTTATTAATATAAAATTAATTCAATATCTTAATGTGAACATAGTTTATATTTAATTTAATGATACACTATGAAATTTTAGTAAATCACTTTTCCTTAAAAATTAAAACATGATTAAGCTGCTTATTTCAGATAAATTATTATTATTATTATTATTTTTAGCACCGCGTCTTATTATCCGTTAAGGCCATACGAACTTACGCTAAGGTGTAATGGTAGAGTTATTGTGAGATGAAATGGAGGACATACAGCTTAACGTGGAATCCGAACCACGGCGGAGGCTTAGCATTCCCCACATTCACAAGATGTGATTAATACACGTCTTGTCAAAGGTGATGGAAGAGTTTGGCAATCAGATAAATCTGTGCCGGGACCGAGGATTTATTTCGGATATAGTTTTTAACAAAAAACGGGACATAATAATTTATATTATTAACTTATTAATTTAAACGTGTATAGCTAATATTAATTTTTTTTATTGATGAAATTTTAATTACGACATTTAAACAGAACTATATCAGTCTTAGACTTTAATAATTAATGAAATAATAAACAACCAACCTACATTTTAAAATTAAACGTCTGCAAACGTGCTTACCATGTACACATACTAGATCTGTCTGAGAATGATATCAGCTGTAAGCACTACATCCTAACTTTTAAGTAGATTCAACTTCTTGGTCTCTAGTGAATATATATCCTATATTGCCCCATATTGCCGCTCCATGACACAAGGAGTCTCAAATCTCTGTTTGGATCATCGAGAGTGGATTTATTACATTGTACGCGCATTTTTAGAATCAGATTTTATTCGTAAGATTACAATTATTTTTTTACCGGCTTTAATGCTTTTAAAATGTAACGATTAACCTCTAAGTTATTCAAAAATAAATAATTAAGTATTATATTTATATATATATATATGTTAATTTCTATTCTAGATTTATTCAGCTAACATTTGAAAGGATTACTTGATGATTTGTAACGAGTACTCCAATGACGTGTTGTACTTATCTCACTGTTCCATTTGAAATGCATCATTTCCTTATTTAGAAGCTGAGGAGGTTTGAAGTAGAAGTAGTGCGAGTCTGGCAGAAACGAGCGAGTGAGCGCAAGATGGATTGGTAGACGTGTTCCTTTATCCCGGTGTGTTCATTTGCTGGAATTACTGGAGTCCTCTGTGTTCCTGTCGCAGCCCGGGCTTGCCTGCATCGCTGGCTGCCTGCCTGCTTGCTTGCTTGCTTGCGTGCCTGGGAATAAATTACAAGGCGGCAAGGAAACTCTTGAGGTGATGTGAGAGAATGGATCTATGGGGTGAGAATCTCCCTACACCCATCCCCCATCCCCCATCCACTCCTACACAAACCTACTATTCAATAAGAAGGGGATCTTATATAGAAGCTTAAGTCTTGTTCGAGCTATTTTCCAAACAACTCTCCTCTCGAATCAAATTCCAGAGTTGAAAGGCATTAAATCCGTCAAAATTAACACAGACGGGTCTAAAGACTGTGGTGTAAATATGACTTAATATGAATAAAAAAAAGCCTGATCATTAACATTTGTATGGTTTTAATATTAGTTTGGATATAAATTTGTAACAATCACGGTACTTACTTATTTACCGACTGACTCTCCTATTAAATTAAACAAATATTTCTATAAAATAAATTCAAGTTTTCAATAAATTATCTACAGTTTTGTCGTCTATAATATTTTAATATTTGGTTCAAGGCGTTAATAGTTCTATTACAATTGATGTGTAGTAAGTGTATACAGTTATTAACATAATTTTAATATTTAAATATTTAAAGTGTCAAAAAATTAAACTAGAACTACATAGTGCAAGTTTTGCAAGCACTAATTCTCAATTTTCCAAGTGAATTGTTCTATGATCATATTACATTACAGTAATAATAAATACATTTTTAAATTCAGGTTTGTATTATCAAGAAAAAAAAAGTACATACAATAATTGAATGATAAAACCACCTAAGAAATAAATTTAGATTTAAAATCAATGGTCAATCATTGAACGCTAATAATACATTATGTGAATTGGACAATGGTAGTACATGTAATAAATTTTTGAAAAAACTTTGTGGTGAAAGTTTATCATTGCATATATTATTACATAAAATTTAATATTATTATTGAATGACCTGGTGGTCTAGGGGTAAAGTGTTGGGCTTCTGTGCTGGAGTCCGGGGTTCAATCCTCGGTCCCGGCACAGATTTATCCGATAACCAAACCCTTCCTTCACTCACCTCTGACAAGACATCTTGTGAATAAGAGAAATGCCAGGCCTCCACCGTGGTTCGGATTCCACGTTAAACTGTAGGTCCTCCATTTCGTCTCACAATCACCCTGCCATTACACATTAGCGTAAGTGCGTACAACCCGAACGGGTAGTAAGATGTGGTGCTAATAATAATAATATTTATATCGAATAACACTTTATTTTAGTTCAAATGTTTTAGCCTAACATTATTCCCACGCCTTGATCCATTTAGGGGTAGCTATGGTAAATGAATTAGTGATATATTGTGTAGAGCGAATCCAAGTGACCAAACACATGGAAAACAACACAAGTTATACCTGCAAGAATAGAACCTCAATCTTGTCTGCGATGGAAAGCAAGTCTTTTTCGAGTCTGATATCATAGACAATGTGGTCACAGGTACAGGTATATTTAATATTTTAAGTGCACTACTTTTAACGCAGTTTTGAATATTTTTTCTGGAAGTTATATGATATTAAGATATAATGTTACTTTACAATTATAATATATTTAAATATCATATTCTGAACATTTATAAATGACACCTGGACACGGAAATCGAACCCGGGACCTTTAGCTTAGTACGCCAATGCTCTTACCACTGAGCTAGCCAGGATTCGTCCCGTGCCCATGGTCAATCTTCACTCTTCTTTCATAGTTTAAGGCAGAGTCTATGATGGACGTGCGGAAGTCGTCAGCTTATAAATATGTGATTATATAAGATCACAGCCATCAGACAACGCAGCCACCCGAAATTCGGTAATTGGCATATATTATTGCAGCCACTTGGCAATTATATTATAATTGTAAGGGATTGCATATATTAATGAATCAAATAGCTGAAGCTATCATTTATGCATTCTAGTGAGGATAACACCATTTAGATATCATATTCTGAAAATTGAAAAATGACACCTGGATAGCTCAGTGGTAAGAGCATTGGCGTACTGAGCCAAAGGTCCCGGCTTCGATTCCCGTGTCCAGGTGTCATTTTTCAATTTTCAGAATATGATATCTACATGGTGTTATCCTCACTAGAATGCATAATTGATATCTTCGGCTATTTGATTCATTATAATATATTTGATAAAATTTTTATATTTATCAAGTCTCGGCAATATTAATATTCCATGAATGTATTTATTTCGATTCCTGGGGTGGTGAAAAAAAATTGAACGGGGGCTGTTTTTTTTAATATGCTCCTTCAATAAATTTTGAAACATAAACCCACATTAATGGATTCTAAAAAAATAAAGAAAACATAAATGTTCACTTAAAGACTCTTCCTAGTTTGAGCTGTGATTTCTATTTACGCATCATATGTGAGGATGGTAGTCCAGATTTCAAAAGATTAAGTATTTATATTCAGAAGTCACAAAAAATGATTAATATAAATCGTTTAGCTATGTCTGAAAAATAACAGGTGGGACAAAGGGGTGGTACTATCATGATACACTTATGATACTCTTCCTATAATATGCTTCGATATAAAATAATATTAAATTGTTAAACAAATGGAAAAAATGAACAAACGGTTACATATAGTATATCATATTTATAGCAATGGTTTCACGTAAACCAAAGCATCAATCACTTAATAGAGTATTGCTATTGTGTAATGCTATTGAGTATTTTTAATATAAATAAAATTTAATCGATTGCAATCAAATATAATACACTTATATTTTGGAAAATAAATAATAAATATGAAGTATTATATTGTATTAATAGGTCGGGTAGTTATTGATCTATAATTAGAAATTTTTAATAATAGTGTTAGGGCCTGATTTATAATAAAAAGCATCTTGGTCTTAAAAGGTAGCACTCAGTATTGTTCAATACCAATACACATTTCACAGCTTGGACGAATTTGGTAAATTATAGTTTAATGGGGAAAGCTACCCTCACTTCATTCAACCAGGTTGCAAAATACAAACTCCCCGTCAATGGCAAACTTAACTAAATGAGATTAATATCATTTATTAAACGTGCCAACCATCTTGGGTTATACAGAATGTCCCACTTTGAAACTCCACTTTACTGTGTGGAAAATTCAATATTTGCCTTTAAACGGTGTTAAGTCGTAATTTTTAGGAATCCAGAGAAAATAGATTGTTTGGTGCAGCACACAGACTTTCTCGTTCTTTACGAAAACACTTTTCAATTTACTTATAACTCTTAAGAAATGTGAAACGAAATAATATAATGTGTCCCAGAAACAGTATGTAAAAAGAGGAGAATATTACACCAAAGCGCATAAATAAAATAATATAAGCTTTTACAGAAAAGTATTAAATAAGAAATAAAATCTCAGTCAAACAAGGTACATACATAACAATCAACTCCTCATTTCCCAGACATACATTTAGAAAAAATGTACACAAATCTTGGAAAATGTCGGTTTTATAAAAAAATGTTTCAAATAAAAAAATAGTCCTACAACTATTCGTGTCTCTGTGTTGTAGAGATATAATCAAATTTGGAGATATTTGTGTGTGTAAATTACGATCTAAGACAGTTTTCCTAGAAATGAAATATGTTATTTGTTTTCGTAATATTAATTCGTGTGTAGATAAGAAATTTAATCGAAATTTTCATGGCTAAATTCAAGGAAATCTCTTATTTCTCTTTTCACCATCAAGGAGGTTTGAAACTCTTGTTACAAAAATACTTTTTAAAAACCTTATGAAAATACCATTTTTAGCCCGATCACTAAAATAGTTTCAGTTGAAGGCAAAGATAAAGACACACAGAAAAACATCATCGTGAAAAACACATTTTTCGGTTTAGGGGATCATGAAAGGTGGAAGTCCATGTGAATATTCAATATTTTGATGATCATAATACTTACTCTCTCATTTGGGTCACGAGAAAGTAAGAAGTTGATAGCTCAGAAGATGCCTTTCTCCCAAATAACAATGATGATGGCACAGTATTGTTTAACGTTGTCAATGATAAAAATGATTCTTGTCAAGTTATTTGGTTGAACCATTGTTAACAAAAGGAAATTTAATTAAAAACACGTATACTCTTAATAGTTGTTTTGAAAAATTCCTATCACACTTTTAGTATTCTTATTCCATTTGAAACCTTTAATTATTTAGCCAGGAGTTTATTTAGTAATAAAAACATTTTAGATAATGTGAAGTAATTTTTGGTGTTGACCTTGAGAGACAACCATAATAGCCCTGATAGCAAAATTAACACCTCTATTCCAAAAATAAATTAACCGCAAGGGATAATCACTAACACGTGAGAATATATTTTATATTATTTAGTAGCTAGTAAAGGATTTAATTTTTGAACCTTCGCCTTCGCCTTCCTCTTATATAAATATATTAGTTTCATCTGTAAGTGTCTCTGTATGGCTTGTTTAGATTTATAACGCAGAAAAATGTATCATCAGGTAAAGAATAGCACCAGGGAAAGATTTTATTTGTCTTACCATTAATATACAGGGACGTTCTAAATTACACAAGCAAGGATGTCATCGAGCCAAAATACTTCCGCCTGCTATGGAAATGTAAATTTGGGGGGGAAACTTTTGATAGGTGGGAATCGCCTCTTTAACTTCTACTACTAGATTCTACAAATATGTTATCCTTAGAGACATAACACAAAGCCTGTAACGGTGCAGCACATTAGTAATTCTTTGGATCATGGATTTGTATATGTTGTTCAAATACTGTATCACTATTTAATTAATCACCCAGCGTTGGGCGTCGATTGAAACACATCAGATTAATTCTCAATATAATAATGCTGTGATGATATTTAGGTTGTCTAGAGCTCCGTGGTCGAGCGCTTATCATCACTGTACGGAATAGATACCGTTTAACCAGCTGGTAATTTCTCCGTGGCCAAGTACTAATTAAATCGGTATAATTAATAAATGTAAGAAAGAGAACTGTTGATGGCTGTTTATTCACACACGTTTTATTTAAATGACATCTGTTAATTACTTGTAGGGGCCTACATACTCCAATTAAATTCTTTATATCAATGCACACTTGTGATATTAATATCAATTATTGTATTCTGTGTTAGACTGTGACTGCGAGAGCTAGTGCTAGTGCATTTGTGAGTCCCTGACTGCGTTGCTTGTGTGAGCGTGGGTGCTAGAGCGACCTGTGTGTGTGTGGCTATGTGTGGCTGCTTGGCTACCTTAAACATACGCACAACGGCTTATATATGACATAATCCTTGCCTCTTACTCTCTTCGTCAACAGTGTAAAAACTAACTAATAGAAAGAGTCCTGGCGACAGGTGTTGTGAAAGCTAGCTTATTATTGGTATAGGGAATTGGCGTCTTTGCCAAATACTGCGTAGTGGTTCCTTTAACAGGAAAAATGGTATAAACAATATATTTTAATGGTTAGATCCTTTTCACATTAGTTCTGAAAAGCGCGTGTTTCTCCATGGATGAATCATAAAAGGATATTCTACCTATGTTACTTTAAAGAAAAATTACCTTCATCCATGACTTTTTACAAATTTTCGAGTGATCTAAATCAATATCATTACAATACACTTGATCACTAGAAGTGCGAATATCTGCGCTTAGATTGATCCCATGTATGAGCGGCCGATGCAATATGCTTATGCCTGTTTCAAATGAATTTTTAAATCATACATAATACATCTTTATAAATTCCTTTCTTACCAACATAAAAAAAGTATTAAAGGAAATTTGGACGCAGATAGTATCCACATTTGACAATAACTTAAATATACCTACATGTTCATGAAAACACACAAAAAAAGTGGAAGATTTTACTACCGAATGTCAAACCGATCATATCTAGAATAATTTCGTATATCACATCTTAGTCAGTATTATATTCCCAGATGTTAGAGGTAAGATATCTTGGAAAGTTCGTTGAATTCACATACAACTATGGGTTTTTCTTGAATTTGGAATGCGTTTCTTCCTACATAGAAAGAATCTTTTCCAAAATATGACCATATTTTACTTGAATACCAAACTTAATACAGAATTATACCTCCTTTACTATGAATACAATACAAGACGAGTCTTCTTCAAAAATAACTTGGAGCCACTTGGGGCCCAGTTCATTTTTTGCATTAAATAACTTTCAGAAATGGGCTCTCAGATCAAGCAATCCTTCAAACGTGCTCCTCTTCGTATGTATCAGTCCATGAAGTGAATACATAATAACTCTTCCATCCCTTGCTGGGACTTTATAAGAGGCATGTTGATAAGATGTGTCAACATTTCAAGATAGATGGTTGACTCCTGGTCCTTCTTTATTGGCAAATCTCGTTTATGATTGATACCATAATAATAATAATAATAATAATAATAATAATAATTAGCACCGCGTCTTACTACCCGTTCGGGTTATACGCTTTAAGTACTAATTACACTTATGGATTAGGAATTGGGAAGGTTGAATTAGAGGAAGTGGACCCACATTTGCGTGGAGGGAGAGTGGAAAACCATTTAGGAAAAACCACCCCCAGTTCACCCGACCGAGATTCGAACCTCGATCTCCCCGTCCTCAGCAGTCTGGCTCTACACGACAAGCGCGTTAGCCGACTACGCCACCGAGGCGAGTAATTGCTAACATAATTAGGGACGTTTTTTAGCTGAGAATACTAGTTCACCCCCTGAACATATACGTTCTTCCACTAACTATGTTTATAAAATGGTGTAGGTTTAGATATTTCAGACTAATTCAATGTCTCTCAATATAGATGGAGTATTATACAAGCCAGAACTACCCTGTTGGTGGATACATTAACTCTGTACCACCCTGAAGATATTCCAAAATAATACGATTCAATATGCTCCAAAATGAACTTATATTAAAATTATCTAGCTGAGGTGTATCCTTGGGGTAGCCACTGGACGACTTACGTCAGTTATTTGGCAAATCCTATAGCAGAGGTCCTGAAATCCTCCCTGGCGCTGATCATTACACACACAGGGCCCCACTACTTCACCCTTGAACAATGTGGGATTGAGGCGTAGGGGTTTTTCCCATACATTATATGTTGGGTCCACCTAAACATGGAACATAAGTTAATTAAACCAAGGCAGGGGCTCGGCCAATTTTGTTACTTGGTATAGTCTACCTCTATTGCCTTTGATTTTAGCAATAGTGTAAATATTTTAGGCACCTCCCGTGACAAACAATGTGAGGAGGTTTCTGGGACAGCAACCTCCCAGATAAACAATAGCTACCCAAACTTAGGCAGAATTGATCATACGCTTTATAAAAAAACGGTCCGACAAAATCAATAAAGTTTGTTTTGTTTTTATCTGAATGCGAGTTGATGAACAATGTTTTTCGTCAATCCCTGAGGTGTATAAATGAACAAACTTGATGGTTTACCAACGCGAGAACACGCGCTGTACTGTTTGCTTTGTACTGCTATTTGGTTTGTGTGTATCATGGTTGTGTTTGGTAGTTATTAAAATAGTTTAGTGAACAGTTTTAATTCTAAACAATTTAACACATTTTTCAGTTTCACCAGTAAGATATGGTGGAAATCAATGAGAAGAGTTCCCCAGCCGTATATTTGGAAAAAAGATCTCTTGCAAAGATTAATAGGTAGGCATCCTAACAGAAGCCAAATGTGGAAACAATTTAAATCATTTTGCATAAGCTGTCATTCCTAAAATTAACGATATTAAGCAAGAAAAAGAAGGAAAATATTTATTCACTTCTAAATTAACATTACGGAGAATACTGGAAAGACTTTTTAATATTCTTTAAACATGCCATTGGTGATGCTGGAGTGAGCTATGGAGAAAACGAAGTAGAAATTTGTGAGTGCCACCAAGTATGAGAAATTCCTTCTTTTTAGGTTTAAAAAGTGTGTAAATAATTTATAAGCTTTTCAAACAATGATTTATTTTGTACATTGTCTTTGCATTCTTATGCTTAGAATCTTGTACAATAATTTTGAAGTTAATTAAGAAAAAGCAGGTTTTCTATGTGTTTCTTTCTAATAAATTGTATCCATAATCTAAGTGTCAAAAATAGAAGTTTTCCACATCAGCTCGGTTCAAAACTTACATTCTCCAAATATTTGTTGCAAAACTCATATTCCCCATTCTATAAAGCAAAATTTTGCAATGTTTCCCAGGTTAGATCAACTTTTCCTGCGACAAAATTATTATTCATGTTACATTATAACTATCATTTAAAAAAAGGCAGCTACAATAAAAAGTATTTTTAAGGTTTTATAAGATTTTCATTGTTTACGTAAAATTACAAAAAGTGAGCGTGTACGTTTTGCAGTTAGACCACAAATAAAACTTCCTCTAATATTGTTGAAATATTGCCTATAGGACACAAAGCGTAATCATCAGCAACTTTAATGTTGTAATCGAATTTAGAAACTACATTTTACCTACTCATATCTATAAGAATGATTACCAATTTAGTTTTTATTTGCAGCGAAATCCCTGATTAAAAATATCTTCAAATAAGCACATTACATTCCTTCCAACAGTTGATGGTGATCTCCGAATATTTATAAAGGAAATGAGATACCTAACAAGTAAAATGAAATGGTTTTAAATATATCACATTATTAGGAAGGTGTTATTACTATCAAATAATAGTTATTGTAAACTACATCCAATTTTAACTTTTTTATATAAATTCCGTTTCTTCAATATAAACTCAGATGAAGACTCCATTCCGTCAACATAAGTGTGCTATGTAAATTGCAACCTAGCCTAATCTTCCCATGGATAAAGAATTTTGAATGTAATAAAAAATATCAAATAAAATATAATAATGAAAACCATTTCACTATATTCCAAACATTTATTTCAACCTCATCACATTTTTAGACTCGATGATATAGGTGAGACCCAAGAAACTAATCATTTCAATGCATTGGAGCATAAACGATAATTTTTCTTGATTTTATTCTTTGATAACTGTTTGATTATTTGTCATGATTGGTTTATATGAACTTCATTTTCCTTAAAAAAAACTAATAATATCAAAATAAAAATTTAATTTAAAAAATTAACATTACCCACAATGTTACAATTATCGTACTCTTAGAAAATCTATACTCACCGAGAAAATTATACATGTAAGAATTTACTGTACATGACAACTTTAAAAAAAATTAAGCATCGATATTTAGCTACAATTTATACTCAGTCAATTTCTTCAATTTCCCCACTGTCGCCATAAATCTATTATGAGGATTGCTTCCTAAACAAATGTACAGGTACGTTTCAATCTGTACATCTTTACACACGTCCACGAAAGTGTATTTATTTATTCAGCACCGCGTCTTACTGCCCGTTTAGGTTATACGCTTAAGTACTAGTTATATAGTGGATTAGGAATTGGTAAGGATAAATTTAGAGGAAGGGAACCCGCATTGGCGTGAAGGAAGAGTGGAAAACCATTTAGGAAAAAACACACCCATTTCAACCGGCCGAGATTCGAACCTTGATTTCCCTGTCCTCGGCAGTCTAGATCAACATGAAACTAGCAAGCGTGTTAGCCAACTACGTCACTGAGGTGGGTTACAAAAGCGTAAAAATTTAGGAGGGTATAAGTATGAATCTATTGATAATTCTGCTTAAACGTCTAGACGGAATATCTTATACGTCGAGATATATGTTTGGAGAAATTAATCATTTGTTCTCCATCAAGAGGTTGAATACACATGATGCCGTAGGTTAAACATTTATCAGCATCGTGTGAAATTAAAAACAGAGGCTTGAATATAGTTCATCAAAAATATCCCATGTATTATACTCAACACCAGTGATTGAATCTTATCAGCCTTGTCCAAGATACAAACTGCAACGACTAATTTGAGCAGCCAGCCTCACTGACTTCACTGTAATGTATATTAGTTTTAGAAATAATTTTTATAACAACAATTTTAGACCAATATTGCTGCACTTATTCACACGGTATGTAATAGTTATGGCATGCTTTACTATATAGAGAACACTAAGACTTGTACAGTTAATTGTACAGTTCACGCACAGTGAAGTTAAGGAGATCTAAATTATATATAGGTTTCTGATATTGCTTTATCACGTATTGTATTCATAAATTTGAAAAATTAAACATGGACACGGGAACTGTACCCAGGATCTTTGTTGTAATGCAGCAATGCTCTACCACTTATAATTTTTTTTGTGTACAGTTTATGTAATTGTACTCACAGCACTATAAAGCCACTCCCAATTTGACAGAGAGTGTGATATCAACTATAGCTAATTATCATTTGTTGATTACTATACGTCCATCACCTACTTTGCCTTAAACTATAACTTAAGAGGAGACCTGGTGGTCTAGGGGTAAGGTGTCAGACTTCTATGCTGGCGGCCGGGGTTCAATCCTTGGTCCCGGCATAGATTTATCTGATTACCAAACCCTTCCTTCACCTCTGACAAGACATCTTGTGAATGTGGGGAATAACAGGCCTCCACCGTGGTTCGGATTCCACGTTAAACTGTAGGTCCTCCATTTCATCTCACAATCACCCTACCATTACACATTAGCGTAAGTGCGTATAACCCGAACGGGTAGTAAGACGCAGTGCTAATAATAATAAAATAACTTAAGAACTGCTCTGAGCAAGGGACAAATCTTGGATAGCTAAATGGTAGAGCTAGCTAATATAGAAATATTGGGTTTACGAGTAAGACTTTCTTTGATGAACATAAAATTCTAAGGAAACTAATGCATCATTGTGAAGTCTTTTTAATGTAATAACTCAAGTAAAACATTTTAGGTAACATTTAATTGTTCCATCGTTACACAAATACTGCATAATACATAACACCTTAATGTTACTTTCAGTATAAAATCCGAGAACATTACTTCCTATTTCATGAACTAGTAATATATCAATTAATTACTGGATGGAGCTTACACAGATATTTTTAATGAACGGATATAATTTACACACAATATTTTGATCATAGAATCTTTGGGATGAAATAATTGGCCACACCCACAGAATATATTGATGATGACTATTGATCATGGAGCAATATTTTAATCCAATTTCATTAACATTATATCACGAATTGAAAGACTAGAATCAATTACAAAAACTGAAGATATTTCGTAAATGTAAGTTGTATAACTAGCGAATACACACGGAGGGAGTGTGGAGTATAGTTATTTAACCAGGATTCGAGCTCTGATCTCCCTTTTATCGGCGATACAGCCTGAGTTGGTAATTAGGTCTAAGACCATTAGGTCATTGATGCGAGGTGGTCATCCTTAGTTGTGTTATTATTTTGAGTTAATTTAATCAATTATTATTGTGGTATTTTTAACTATAGATGTAGTGATGGAAACTACATCCTTCATATGTTAAATAAACAAAATGCAAGATTTTAGCAGCTCAACAAGAAGATTAAATTTCTACTGGAACAAAAATAGAAGATCAAGGTTATGTGGCCACTAGAAAACTCATGTTAAAATTGAAATTAAAATTAGTTTAAACTAAACAACTTTTACGAAAATAAAAAAAATTGGGTACCTGGAATCTTAGATTTTTCTTGAGAACCCCAGAATTAATTATTTTTTCAATATCAAGATATTATTAATACAAAACCGAAATAATCCCTCAATGCTTCCTTTTTCTTATTTAAAAATATATAGCTCGTAAAATATATTATAATTAATTAAAAAATCCTAATTCACGTGATCAATACTTTTTTCCACAAAAGTAAGTATTTAGTTTTTAAAGCTTGTTTTTTATGCATGAATCGATTAATAAATTTTAACTTGAAACACTAATAGAATAAATAATTTTATTTATTAATTGGACTCGAAAAATACTGGATGTTTAAATTCATTGAAGCTTGATTCGATCTCAAATCGAAGTGAAAAACTCCTCCATGCACACCCTTATATTAAATAACAGGAAAACTGTCTACTCAAAATGTAAACGAAACAGGTAGAATATTTTGGAAAAAAAAACTAACATTTTAGTTACCAAATAAAGGTTTTTAATTTACATTCTAATACAAAAAAATTGTAATAAATCGAAAAATAATAATTTTCTGCTCCACCTGGTGTTTTAAACGACACAAGAAATACTACGAAAAACGAAACATCTCAAGATTTGTCATTTATCCTGAACAAAACTGCACTGCCACTCATTGGCCTTTTGGGGGCAACTGAAATTCAACACTGTTTTTGGTTCATTATAGACAGTGGCGGATTAAATAAATTGAGGTCCCTAGGCCCAATTTGATTTGGAGCCCCTATCCTCCTCACTTTCCGGAAACAAAAATTGCACTACATGATTTGAAAAAATATAATTACCAATAAATAAATTCAATTAAGTAAAAAAGTATTAATAAATAAGAAAAATACATAAATACAAAATATTATATAACAAAACCGGTTACAAAATAATATAAGTCATACAACAACTAAATCACATTTATTAGCATATGATTATACATTTTTATTAAATCGGAACCTTCCTCGACTTTACTTTTGTAAATTTACTAATAATGCCTTCACATTCTAATAATACAATTACATCATTTTTAATAAACATAACTGATAATGCGTTTAAATGCATGTGACTTGCTGAATTAAATAAAGAGTTTTTCAGACGTTTGAATACAAAATATTATCTTTCGCCATTTTCGTTTAAAATAGCTAACATTAAACAATCTTTAAGATTGTCTCCACGTTAGGAAATGTAGATTGAAGTCCTTCAATTATTACCGTATATATTTCAACAGAGTCTGGCACTTTTTCTTCTCGAATATATTTAATGAAGTGATGAAGTTCATATTTAAAATATTTAATTTCAATATCTCTTTAGTATTTTATAATTAAATATTCTACACATTCATTAAATTGGTCGTCGCTTGTTGAAAATTTGGAGAAAAAAAATTGGAGATCTTTAAACACTTCGTTGTAAATTTTGCTTTTATTATTCATTTCAGATATAAGTTTATCGCAAATGTCATTGTGGATGTTTATAACAAAATTGTATTTAACACTGAAATATATGTCATTAGATGATGTCTCGCTGAACTGATATCTCTTCTTTATTCTGCCCTTTCGGATGTTGCAATTTTCATCGAGTGAATTTGCAGCTTTCTCAATATCTTCAAATTTGTTCCTAATGTCAATAATAAACGCAAAAAGAGAATTGAAAAGTGTTGTTCACTGTAGTACATTTGATTTTTCATCTTATAATAACTTACTTGTAATATTTATATTTTGTAATAATTGGTCCCATAGAACTGTCAATAAAGCTAATTCATGTTCATCAAATCATTTTGATAAAATTATAAAATATATAAAATAAAATTATAAATTTATAATAATATAATTATTGATTTTTCATTTTCTTTTGTGGTAATATTTATTACAATTTTTTTAATTATTTTATGATTTAATCTTAAAGCTAATACGCCTGCCCGTGCTGACCATCGAGTTTCACATATACTTTTAATATGCTTAATATGCGGCAATATATTGAGAAGATGATTCCATCGCCGAAGGTACGACGAGAAGTAAATATATAAATTTTGTATAAAAAATAATGTTCCTTGACACAATTACACTGCACAGTTTCCAATTAAATTTAAAGTGTGATAGGCACACATTGCAAATGTAGCTGAGTTGCTCTGATCTTTTATTCTCCTTGTAATCCCCGATATTTGCCCTAAATATTATCAGCATTAGGCTCCTATCATAAATTTGGCCTCTGCATTTTTATATAATATTGATTTAAAACTCTTTTAGTGAATTCAATACAACTTCTTTTAAATAAGCTGCAACATGGCGTTCGATTATAATAAATCAAAAAAACTTTTCCTTTATTTCTCCTCCTTCACTAACAAACCTCAAAATTAAACTCAATTTATCCACGTGCGTTATGTCGGGGGTACATTCTACAATAATAGAGAAATACAATAAGTTTTTTAAATTCATAAATTAAATATTTTTTAACTTCACTTACTATGTTAACTTATCACATACCTTGACTTTGCCCTTTTGAAAATGATTTCTCAAGAGAGTATCGAATTCAGCCAGAAACTATACAACATAAACCGATTCCTTTGCGATTCGAATCTGTCTCTTCACATTATCCACGGAATGAGATTCCCAAGTTGGTCAAAAATTCACTGTCGCAATTATTCGCTATAATACTTCCCGCCAATACTTCTATTCGTTTTACTAATTGTGTGTCAACACGCCCCAAAAACAGATAAGCCTTCTTTAAAAGTAACCATTGATTTGAAATTAAATCGAGATGATTGATGTCTGCATTCGAAGCTTGCCCGAACAATTCACTTTCCTAGGCGACTGGCTGTTGCGCCTATTGGGTAATCCGCCAATGATTATAGAACATTTTTAAGTTCGCCATAGCAACGGACTCACAAACGAAGTATTTACATTCAACCTGGGCACTTTTCCTGATTAAAGGACCATGTGTTTAAAACAAGATGCGCACATAATAAGATATTCGAAAAAAAGTTGACTTGTGTCACTTTTCCTGCGAGGGTACGAGCTTTGTTATTTTATGTGTGTAGCTTGTCAAATAAATGTCAAATAAATTTGGATAGTTCAAATAACATAAAATTTAATCATCTACCCTCCGATATTTTTCTTATTTTTTTGTTTCTGGACCGATGTTCAACTTATATGAGTTATTTTTATGAAATATAGTTAAAATTTTTAAAAAAATATCCTAAAAGTGTGTTGTGCTATGTGATACTCCCATTTTAGATCAATTATTCAGTCACGTATTCTGATATTTTTACTGTATTTCTAGATATATTATTTTGGTTCATAACTACATATGTTTATGTGTCAGCAAACACCTTTCTGGACCTATTAAGTCGTTTCATTTACATCCACCCAACCAATCTACTGTGGATGACAAATGGGCTCATTCTCATTACTTTTATAAGTGGAAATACTGCTAATAAAACAACGAGAACTTCCCCAAACATAGAAGGCTCTATTAATTACAATAACTTTGATGATATAATAATTATTTTACGTCTCTCTCTCTCTCTCTCTCTCTCTCTCTCTCTCTCTTTCTCTCTCTCTCTATATATATATATAAAGAGTATATAGTACCATAGAAGGTTCTATTAATTACTATAACTTTGATGATAAAATAATTTTTTTACGTCTCTCTCTCTCTCTCTCTCTCTCTCTTTCTCTCTCTCTCTATATATATATATATAAAGAGTATATAGTACCATAGAAGGTTCTATTAATTACTATAACTTTGATGATAAAATAATTTTTTTACGTCTCTCTCTCTCTCTCTCTCTCTCTCTTTCTCTCTCTCTCTATATATATATATATAAAGAGTATATAGTACCATATAAGGTTCTATTAATTACTATAACTTTGATGATAAAATAATTTTTTTACGTCTCTCTCTCTCTCTCTCTCTATATATATATATATATATATATATATATATATTTAAAGAGTATATAGTACCATAGAAGGTTCTATTAATTACTATAACTTTGATGATATAATAATTATTTTACGTCTCTCTCTCTCTCTATATATATATTTATATATATATATATATATATATATATATATACACACTCACACACAGAAGGCTGTAGAGTTATTCGAAGCATTTCTAACAATTCAATTATATCTAGGAGTTTATCAATGATTTTCTTTGTGGTCTGCGTTCATTATATCCGAATATTGACACTACTGGAATAGTGACTAGGATTTAGAATTTAAAGGAAATGTATCAACACATGCACCAAAGTTCTAATTTAGGAATAGCCATGCTCAATACACTCGTTCACGGTTTGAACCCCGATGTCACCATCACCAACAAACCAGGACAGAAGAGATTGATGGAATAGCCCACGTGCCCACGTGCGTCTACTCTGAAAGATAGCAGTCTTACCTTGACGGATTATATTATGACCCTTTCTTATAAGCTGCGCCATAGTGGAATATTGCAAAGTATATTTATTACACTACATGGCAAACGAAGGGGACGAAGAAATAAATGGTTTCAAATTTCTTTTCTTTAAACCATATTATTGCTAGTGAACAAACTCAAATACAATTCACACGATAAAATAAAAAAGTTGTGCTCTTTTTACTATTTATTAACACATAACACTGGTGTTTCAACAAACCCAGCTGCAAACGTATTTAGAGTCCATTAAATCCAGCTTGTGGGTCCATATAGTTCAGCACGTGTGGTCCTGTTGGGATGCAGGATATTCCGCGAGACTCGAATTAGACATGCTATGAACACGCCCAGGGTTTGTGAAACAGCTGCTAGGTATAGTCATGAGCAAAACTACTTTTAAAAACTAGTTCACTAGACTAATTTTTATATCTTCTTTAATTATAAATATTTAGAATTTTATCAATTGATAATTAATATACCCGCTTAGGTAGCCGCGTGGTCTAGCACGCTAATATTGTGTTGGACTAGACTGCCAAAGACGGGGAGATCAGGTTTCGATACCGGTCGGGTGCACTGAGGGTTTTTTCCTAAATGGGTTTACACTCTCTATCCACGTAAATGTGGGTGCATTTTCTCTAAAGTAATACTTCCTAATCCCTAGCCTATTAGTGTGATAAGTGCATAGGCGTATAGCTAGAATGGGTAGCAAGACGCGGTGCTAAAAATAATTTATATAAATTTCCCAAAACAATATATTATATACACATTTTAAAATTAAAATTACTATTATATTAAAACATACTTATCAAAATAAATTGTTAGAATAATCAAGTATCGTAGACTACGGTGGTCAGGACATACGACGATAGTGTGAGATTCTAGAACCGTGTTCAGGGTATTGACTGGCAAGCCCAATGGGAAGAAACCATTGAGAAGACCTAGAAGTAGAGGGGAAGAGAACATAAGAATGGTCCTGAAAGAGATAGGGTGTAATGAGGTGGACTGGATAGAGATAGCTCAAGATAGGGATAGGGTGTAATGAGGAGGACTGGACAGTACTAGCTCAAGATAGAAAGAAATATGGTGTAATGAGGTAGTTTAGGTAGTACGCTGCTTTAGATAAGGTTTGGTGGCGTACTTTTTAATTGAGGCTTTCAACTTCCATGCTCCTAATGCCATAAAGTAAGTAAATAGGTATGTCTATAAATTATCATAAATGTACAATACGTCATATTTTACATCAAGATGGTAAATCAACACACAAAAATATATTAAAAATAATGTTTAGTAAAAATTATCGAAAGTCAAATATTTAAAGTTGTTATTTATCAATAGCTGGTTCACAACGACACATATAATTCCAAAATTTTATTTTTATAAACAATATAATAGTATTCATTGTTTTGGTGACTTGGAACGTTTCTAAAAGTGTCCTATTCCCGGTAGGTACCTTGAAAGCAAACTCCGACTAAGACAATATTTGAAACAAAGGGCTTGCTCCCTACACAATGCCCTGTGTCTAAGAATCCCTCCTCGTAGTATGAGTGCGATCGTTGTGTGTGACATGAGTTCAGACCGTCTTGTGACGTGCAACTCAGGAGCTGGGCTGGGCGTCTTAAACCCTCGCGTCTCTTGCGACGCTTTATAATTGGGACATGCTCCACACTGTCTGTTATAATGAAACATGAGAGGGAATTCCCCCTACCCCCTAACTACGAATTCTCGTTGGACGCCTTTTCCTTCAGACAATTTACCTTCTCTCTTCATCTTCTTTCCCTTCTTGTTCTTCTGCCCTTAACGCCATTTTCCTGTCGGTTGTTGTCTTGTATCTAGCGACCAATCACAGAAGAGAGAACGTCAGGAAACGACGCCCGACGTCGGTTGGATTGAAGCGGAGGATGTAAAAGGAAAAGGGGTGAGATACTCTTCTCTTCGGTCTCATATCAACTAAGAACACTCAGGGATTTATTGACGTTCCATTGAAGAAACGTTCATCTCTCTTTTTCTAAATGAAAGGCTGTCGTGGTATTTGCAGATGATTTCAAGATGTCCCTCTTGATGTCTTAGAAATGGTTTTACACCACCCTTGTACTGTAACCATAGATGAGTATAAATATATTATTATGTTCAACATGTATTTAAATACAACTAGGAATACACTTATTATATTTATTTTTAATGAATATACGTGAGATAATTTACTAAGATAATACAATCTTACTGATTTAAAATATATTGATTGGCTTATATTTGTATTTGGCCTATACAACTGCTTCTAAGGCAGTTTTATTAAACCCTATTTATTGTTTTTAATATTTAAAAAAACTGATGGGTTTCAATTAAACGAAACTATATTCATATTCATATTATAAATAATTTAATTTTATGGTCATTAATGCACATTCTATTAGGTTAAAATGTTAATTGGTTATCAGTGAAAGAATTTTTACAACAGCTCTTAAAGTGTATAATAAAGTTATTGTTTAAATTAAATAAATATTATTTTAATAAACTGTATTTACAGATTAATTTTTATATTTTATCATCTAAAATATTGTCTAATACTCTTATAAATTATATAAAAAATTGTAAACAAAATATAAATTTGATTCCTTTTGTAGGATAGGTTCAAATGTCACCTCAAAATTTGCTTTTATTTCAATGTATTTTAGCTTTGACATTATTAATTATACATATTATTCTAAATTTTATCATAATAATCATTGATGGTATACATTATATTTAACTCTTTTTCATCAGATGGTGTGATGTAATGTATTACTTAAATTTAACTAATATTAAGGTTCAATTGAATAATCATTCACCCACTTCTTTTCTTTTATGTACTTATGTGGATTATCCTCTGGTCCTGAGAAACGTAATAAGAGTTTCCCTCTTTGTGTTGGAAGGTAGAAAGAGAGAGAGAGAGAAAGAGAGAGAGAGAAAGACCAAAGGGGTCTCGGAATGTTAAAAGGACATCATTCGTCTTTGCAAGGGAGCATCAATATTAGAGGCAGACCTAAAGGAACTTCAGAGCATACATTATAACGTACCCAGGCTTACCAATATTTTAACTCTACTATCCTTTAGAGAAAAGAGCAAAAAGCTTTGGAACCATTATTCTCTGCGATCTCACTACTAACTAATCTTATTCAAATATATAGAGGAAAATGACCCAAGTGTTTATCATGATAAAGAATAGTAGTGAAATTAGTTACTATTGTACTCTAATATATTGTTTATTCAACTAATAAAAACACTTTACCATAGAAGAGAAAATATAATAACATATAAAGGGGAGTTGGTTGATAGAAGGTTGTTTTAGCAAATACTTCTTAATTATTTCTGCATTTAAACTTGTTCAATAGCACACATTTTACAGAATAAAACACATTGTTATTTGTAAGAAATATTGCCATTTGAATTTTATAATGATTTTATATTATATTTTTAATATTAATAATTCTTTTAAAATTAACATGACCAGTCACATAGGTGACAAATATATTTTCCAAGAAATCCCATTGAAATTTTAACTAATGACAATAAAGATACTGCCACAAAAAGATTTAATTTTTGTATAACATAAAAAAATATGCCCCCAGTTTGATCCCCGAATTACAAACAAAGAATGTATCGGGTCTCGATTCTCGGTCAGGGATACTGAATGTGTGTTTTAATTAATAATTTCCACCTCTCAATCCACAAAAATTCAGGTATATTTTTTCTAAAATCTTAATTTTTTGAGAATTATCTAAATAGGAATACATCAATATATTATATTTTTTCAATTATTAATACTTGTTTAAATGTTAAGATAAGTTTATATTATTATTTATATTATCAATTTCCTTTATATCAATTAAATAGCTCGATTTAATAATTTATATCTATTTTATTATTTTAACTACGTGATAAGTATGTATACTCATGCGACAACCCTTTTGTATGTGTGGTGTGACCTTGAACCAATATATAGATCTCAATCAAACATGTTAAGAAAATGGTTTCAGTTGGATTAAATTTTCAATCTTCCCTTGAACGATCATTTAGTGCCATGGGACGAATTCAAAATTATTATATTACGGTCATGTTAGTCACTAAGAACCTGTTGATATTTGTTTACAGTTATCAGATACATGATAGCTGGATTAACTGTGTAAGATTATACAATCATGTTTTTACTTTCTCGCTATCTTAGAGATAGAGAAAATATTGTGATCGTCAAAAAAACCAAACTCAAGATTTTGATGAATCTTGACGTTTCATGGCCCCCCAAATCCAAGAACGTGGTTTTTGATTTTACGTCTGTCTGTACCTCCAACTAGAGCCTAAGCTATTGTAACGTTCGGGCAAAACTTGGTATCTATGGTTTTCATAGGGTTGCACCGAAGGGTTTTTGGAATTCTATATCCAACCCTAAAATTAAGGGTAGTTTACTAAAGTGCAAAAAGAGAAAAAGTCGATTTTCTCAAAATCGGCTGTAACGATTTTAATTAAATTTAATTTCTAAAAATTTCTAAATATTACAAACAAAATGGCTTCTCTCAATATATCGGCCAAATGACTATAAGGGCTCTAGTATGAAGCGTAAATTATCTTTTCTTTATAATATCTCCTAACCTATTTGAGATATGAAATTACTTATCGTTAAAAATATGTAGGCTTCGATATAATAAAAATATTTTAATAGAATCATATTTTTATAAAACCAATAACTTTCAAGCTATACGTATATATATATATATATATATGTGTGTTTTAACTTTTCGAACACTAAAGATAAAGTATTGAGACCATAAAAAAAAACTTAACCTGAAATGTTGATGGATGCTGGAGGTCGACGTCTCAGGACCTCCCCAAACCCTAAAAAGTGGTCTTTGCAATGACGTCTGTCTGTGTGTCTGTTTAAACCTAAAATTAAACGTAGTTTAAGAAAGGGTGGAAAGAACAAAAATCGATTTTCTCAAAATAGACACTAACGATTTAGATTAAAATTCGTAACTAGGTGTTGATTAAGATTATAAATAAACTGGCTATTTTCATTTTACCATGAAAATCAATTTCAGGGTACCTTACAGAAGCAGAAACTTCCGTATCTCCGCAACTATTTGAGATACTAAATAGCTTATCATTGCAAAGTTGTAGTACTACTAAAAATTAAAAACTTTTATATAAAATATATCTTCATAAATTCAACAGTTTCTGAGAAATTGACAAATAGGCCTATATTTATACAATTTTGTAAGCTTTAGTTTTAAGAGGTACTACATAAGTTCAAACGCAATAATTATACAATGCCATAGAGTAATTAAATATAAGTAAGTCTCTAAAAGCTTATGTTGTCTTTTCTTAAACCTCTTAGGAGAAATGTTTGTACAACAATGACCTATATCCATTTTAGACTCAATAGTCAAGATTTTCATTTTTTATTGGTCAAAATTTATAAATGAGGAATTTAATAGCAAAGCGATGGCATGAAGATTTGCAATACCTAATAAAATGTCAAACATTTTAACAGGAAGTTGAAATTTTAATATGAAGTGTTGGTCCTTGTGGACCCAACATTGATCTTTTTAATTGGTCCAACCATACAAATGAGGACATTAATTCCTTAAAAACAAAATTATTAAATCTAAAACCGGGATTAAAAAAAAGTTTTACATGAGTATAGTGCAATTTATGCTTGGGTTTGCTGGTGTATATTATTTACTTTCAAATATATTAAGAGTTTTGAGTAAATATCTCCATTTTCAAACAATAGAGCGAGAAAGTCCTTGTGGAGTTCCGTAACATTTATTTAAACGGTCTAAATACTCTATAAATATATAGAAAGTACAGTACATCCAAGTTTTTTTAAAGAAATGTAAACATAAATGAATGTATCCAATTTTACTAAATTAGGGGTAGTTTCTCTTAAAAGGTTTTCCACTTTCCTACCCCACAGATGTGGGTATAAATCCACTAAATTCCTCATTACTCACACCTATCTCACTAGAATAATTAGTACATAAACGTATAACCTGAAAAGGTAGTAAGTAGGACGTGATGCTAAAGATAACTCTGTGTCCAGCTGTAAAATACATTTAAATTTTACTTTGCTATATTTTTGGTGCAATAAAGTTTTTATATATTATTGTTGTTTTTGTGAAGAGTCGACAGGCATTTGTAATGCTTTAAAAAAAACCTTAAATTCTTATACATAAACATCAATATTATAAATTTGTCTTTAAATAGTGCCATCTAAAGATTTCTGTTTTTTGTAGACTTATTAGATTGAGAGATGTGAAAAAGAGAAATCTTATTAAGGTACTTTATTTCCATTGGAAAGGAAATGCCCGTGCTTTAAAATATTTGGACAATATAAAAATACCCTCATTTTATTGTCCAAAATGGCGTGATGCATTACTGTATATACTATAGTGTCACCCTGAATATTGCACATGGAAAACATGTTTGGACGAATATTAGAGTGTGTGTACAATATAACACTCATTAGAGTTTTATTTTACAGCTAGAGTAGTCAGATTTAAGAACATTCGCTAGTAAAAGACAATTCTTTGAAATATGCAAAGAAATAAAATGGTATAATCTTTTGTTTTGTTTAGTTTAAAGTTATACTCTTGAGAAATTATTTTCAAATAAAACACATCAAATGCACTGTATTTTGCATTATATAGGCTTACTTTAGAAATAAATAAATTGAAATTATTAGATAAATCAGTTTACATAAAAACCCTAAGTAAAATAGTGATCGAAAAAACCCCTAAAGTTTGATTAGATATATTACCTTAGACCCACTATTTTTCAATTAATAGAGACTCAATTTTATCTTTATAAGATACGCCCATCCTAGTGGTTGGCTAACTACACATTACCAAGCTTAAACAAATAATTAAAAGGCCACTAAAACTCATCATTAAAAGTCGATTAGTTACATCACTAGGAAAAGAAAGTAGATCGTACTTACCTTGTTTCCTTAAAAACAATTATTCTAATAACTACTACTTTAAAGTAAATGGAACAATGAGCTAATATAACTTTCTCTTTTTCTTATCTTAAAATATATACATTGTTGCAGATACACTCCAGCATAGAGCATAAATGAAATAATGTATGTATACATGGAGAAAAGATAAACATCTCTGTCCACCATAGAGTTTATCAATCAATATAAATGTTCATATATATTTATTGCCTATATCTCAGAAACTGTTAGTCTTATAAATATATATCTCCTATCCAGATGCTTATTTTTAATACAACTACAATTTCTACAACGAAATGTTATCTCGTATCTGAAACAGTTGCAGGAATATGATCGAAATGAGAGATATATTTTTTGTAAGGTGGCCTCTAAATCATTTTCATGTGAAAATGAGGGCAAATTTTTTTTTTGTAATATTAATTAGTGTCTGGATACATTATTTAATAAAAAATCGTTTAAGCGCATTTTAAGTATAGCAATTATTTTCTCTCTTTGATATTCAACAAACCACCCCTAATTTTAGGTTTGGATGCATAGTCCCTAAAACTCATCAGGGGAGGAGAAAGTAGAATTGATCAGTAAAATTAACTTTCCTCTACTATCTTAATAATACACTGGTTCATTGAAAAAATAAGCGGTCCTTATCAACGAATATTATTAGAGTAGTTAAGCAGTAGCTTGTTTTCTCATTTTAAGCCCAATAGAGTGAATAAACCGTTCATCCAATAAACCCATTTTACCATATTATTTTTGTTAAACCATGATTAAAGTGCTTAGTTATTATTAGCACCGCGTCTTACTACCCGTTCAGGTTATACGCAAAAAAGTACTTAATAAATTATTATTGGAGACAGGGCTTGTTTTTCGCACCGCATTTTAGGTAACTCAAGTTTTTTTTATTTAGCACCATGTTTTACTAACCGTTCGGGTTATACGCTTAAATACTAATTACACTTATGGGTTAGGAATTGGGAAGATAAAATATAGATTAAGTGAACCCGCGTTGGCCTGCAAGGAGAGGGGCAAACCATTTATGAAAAACCACCCTCAGTTGACCCAAGTGAGATTCGAACCTTGATCTACCCGACCTTGGCCGTCTAACTTAACACGAAACCAGCACGTTAGCTAAATATTCCACCGAGGCGGGTTCAAAACAAGTTGGCCAGCCACATTGCTGAGAAATATATATGTTTTTTGTTAGATTGAGTTCTCTCCATTTGTGCACCCCTGACAAGACATATTGTGAATGTTGGGGAATGCCAGGCCTCCACCGTGGTTCGGATCCCACGTTAAACTGTAGGTCCTCCATTTCATCTCACAATCACACTACCATTACATATTAGCGTAAGTGCGTATAAACGAACGGGTAGTAAAGACGCGGTAATAATAATAGTAATAATAATAATAATAATAATAATTAAGAAGTGTACCCGTGGAGAGGAGTTGAAAATTATTTAGGAATAACCTCCCTCAGTACACCCGACCAGTATCGAACCCAGATGTATTTGTCTTTGGAAGTCTAATCCATGGCGAGATTAACGCCTTAGACCCTCGAGCCACCAAAGGGAGTTAAACCCTCCGAGGTGTTATGGGCCATAAAATGTTTCTCGGAGCTCCATATTTTTTTTATGTTTGGGGTTATATTGAAGCGTGCTAATGAAATCTGTTCTAAACTCGTCTCCATGTGAAACGTTTTTTCAGACGAACACTACACCTTGTTTGTTTATTTCAGTGGAACCCTCGTAAACCGAGACCAGAAACTTATTGTATCCCAACACCAACGGAGACACTATTAATATTTGTTATTTCCCAGAAAGTTTTTTTAATATTTCTGTAACTTAAAACTGCAGCTGTCAAACGAGTCACACGATTGATAACCAAAAAGAAAAAGAAGGTGAAAATGGAAGCCAGACTTACGTCGTAAATATCATATCGGCCATTGTCTGGAAACAATTGATTGTTTATGGGTTTAATGTTTTGTGTTTGAAAGATTGTTCAACCTTTAGTTGAAATCAGTTCGTGGAGCAGAGAGGACCTACAGTGAGCTCGCTAGTGACTACTAATGGATTATTTGTATCAATACAACTTTTTGTGAGTTATCTATTCATATTTTAGTGTGTTAATTGTCTTAAAATTGTAGATTATGGTTGGCAGGACATGCAGTGTGAATGGGAGAATTTAGAAACTTTACCGTAGTACTGAATGGCAAACCCTATAGGAAGAGATCTTTTCATTTAGAAAGTTTTTTTTAAAAATTGTAAGCATATGTAATCTTTCATTTTAGTGTGGATTAATTATCATAACCCACCGTTCAATTTTGAATTTCTTAGAGAATAACTATAGGAATCTGTTTTAAATTTTGTTGATAAGGATGGTTTTACATTAGATATACAATTTTATTTTTGTTTGTTGAAAATTAAATTCACATAAGGGAATTGTACTTTTGTCTGGAATTTTTTTTTTTAATTTATTAAAAATTTAGTTAACAATCTGAATCTGGAGAGAGTATAATATGAATATGAAGAGATTATGTTTAAAGTTTTTCTATCCCCATGCAAATTTAAAGATAAATATCTATGATAACATCTTTTTTATCACCACGTCATACTACGTGTTCAGGTTGTAAGCATATGTATTAATTACGCTTAAGAAATAAGGATGAGCAAGGTTACATTTTTAGTAAGTGTACAATCATTTACGTGGAGGGAGATTAGAAAAACATTTGTGATAAAATCCCTCTAAGTATATCCGAATGGGTATCAAACACCAATATTTCTGTCCCCAGTAGTCTAGCCTAACAAGAAAATGGAGCTTTAAAACATATTTCCATCGAACTATATTAATTTTTTTCTTTAGTTTTGTATCTTATAATGCTCTTATTAAAAGGTTAAAAAAATTAATCCTCTAGCTTACAAATTTCTGTATCGAAAATAGGTCTTAGAAATACTTTTTGGATGAATCTCCCTTCCCCCCATAGTCTACCCCTCCTGAAAGCTGTGCGACTTAAATAATTTGTATTAAAAGATTATTTATTTTAGAACTTTTCCACTGAGTAAAGATTATCAGATTGATAAAACTATAATTATAAATACACTCAGTATAACCAAAAATATTTCTGTATAGAAACCAACTTATATTTGCTGGCCTAAATAAAAGATTGACTTATTTCTTATCCAAGACATTTCCAGGATTTCCAACTTCCCACTTAAGGTGGGGATCTAGGGAGTGCGATAAAGATGGTCAGTATTGTTGCAGTGTTTATATAAAAAGAGTTGGTCAAAATAAATAAAATATTTCTTTAGTACAAACATAAGATTTAACTATCTTTACATTGTGATATTGAATATGTCATGAGCATAGTGGCATTAATTGACAAACTTTTTGAAGTTATACTTCTTTAGGCGCGTTATGAAAAAATGATGAGAGTGAAATTTTAAGATGCGCGCGCATCACTGTAACACAAAAGTAACAGGTTGAAGATAAACAGCTCATTAAGTCTCGAAAAAAAAAGCTACCAACAAAATAGAAATAGAACCTCTGTTAGCCGCGCATGTTGGTACGCTCGTCGCCTCTGATCAATGTTTTCATATATATAATATTTATCCACATGTTTCTACATTCACAGCACGTGTTTTAGTTTCATACAAGTGCGAATTATATATGTGCTAATAAATTATATTCAGTAGTGATTTAAATTGAATATTTTGATTAATATTATTTACTATTCGTAAATATTAGTGAAAAAAATTGTGCTTATAGACTTTTTCAAGTGCTCCAATATAATTGAGGTTAACTATCCGTATGTATTATTTATTGATATAAATTAAAATATTATTATTTAACATAATTAATACTAAATATTATTAAATTATTATTGTTAAATATTTATTATTGGTTATTTAATATTTACAAAATAAAGAAATAAAATTAATAAAACATTTAATAAACTTTTTGATAAAAATGAAAAGTGAATATTAAATTAAGAAAATAATAAATATTTAAAAA
>CABEEJ010000383.1:244504-297620 GCA_901482245.1 Timema douglasi | reverse complement strand
CCGGACCCCCAGCACAGAAGTCCGACACCTTACCCCTAAACCACCAGGTCACCAAATGTAAATTAATAATATACATTTTCTATTCAACATCAAGGGATTTTTGTTTCACATTTTAGTTGGCCCTGCTTATTACTATTTAAATAATGGTTTCATATATGAATATCTATATACATATATTAAACAAAATGTAAAATAAAAATACACCCAAAGTCTTACCATACAGGAATCAAAGTGATTATACATGACATATTTGTTATGGAGTAGCTTTAGTTTGAGCGTTCTATCTATCAACAAATTTTATTTAATCGAAGGAAAATGTAAGGGAAAATGCTAAGGAAATTCACCAACATATTGCCTGTCTAGACATAAAATTTCTATGATGAGAAAATCAAAAATAATAAATTAGGTGGGGAGCAAAATCAAGTCGTTCCATTAAAAGTCAAGTGTGAGAGTGCATGTCTAGTTCAATCAGTAGCAAGTAAAATATTTCATCACTGGCCCATATTTGTCCATCATGATCTAGTGCAATACATATTAAAGATTCCCATGGCTTTTATTTGCTAGGAGATGTCTATAAAACATGTGAGGAAGAATAGTTTGTGGCTTTATTACACAAAACTCCAACATTGTATCCCTCTTAATTAAATTTAGCTGCCATTAACAATCCATGCAATGAGTACACAAATCACTTTGGTGGCAATTAAGTCAAAGGACAAATTGCTTCAAGTGTAATTTTTCCAAAATCATACTTGATCATCAGATTAGATTTTTGTTGTTGTATTAACTATTTTGCTGTGCCATTAAAAAAGAAAATCCCTTGTAGCATATATACTTTCACCTCTTTTCAAAACCTTCCAAAATTACAAAATATTTGATAATTGCTACAAAAATCATACTTTGTTTCCAACCTCCTTTGCTGTAGTGTGTCTCCGAAAAGTGGAAGATTTTACTGTTGTACAAATTTGTGTGATAAAGTTCCAATCTTTTAACATCTCTAGCACTGACAGGTGACCTTGAAATCATGTAAACTGTGGTGTGTATCAATACTGGGCACATTGCAGGCTTTTCTGGGCAATTCTTGCAGTAGAAAAGTGTCTGCTTCGGTTTGTAATTCCCCTCCCCTTTCTTTGAGCACTGTAATGGTAAAATAGAGCAAACAACACAGTTAGAATTGTGAATCTTGTCTTGTTGCTCCCCAATGAAGTGTCTCTTTGTGAGCTTCGATAATAGTATAGAATCAGTAGCCCTGTAACCAAATTTTGCTGGAGGAGGCACTGCTACTTATCTATTAAGTCCTGTTATGAAAGCATTCCTGAAACCGGGAACGCTAATTTTCTTGTTGTATTCTATTACTCCATTCATTACCACAACACCTGATACCAGTTGATTTTCTTGTGAGAATAGGAATAGTTGTTAAATAATTGGTAAAACTTGTCAAAACCACTCATATTGTGAGTGTAATTTACAACTAATTTGGGTTTATCTGTTAATGTGTGACCAGTTGCGCCAATTTTTTTTATCTCTTCTAAACCTGCANGTCTCAGATGTGTGAATAACTGATGGCATATTTACATGAGCAATCTCCTGCCATGCACAGGAGATGATAGATTTTTTTGTATGATGCCAACACTTTAGTTTCTTCCCTTTCTTCATTTTCAGCACTTTCATCTCCTGAGGTTGCACTTTGCAATTGATTACACCTGTTTCACATGCATCTAAGGTCAAAATGAAGCAAGAGAGAGAGGATTTCCATGCTTAAGTGTCACTGAACTGGTTAATGCAGTAGGTCAGTGTTTGTGGCATAATCTGTGATGTGTAAATGATATTAAAAAATCACCCATGCAGATCTGCAAGTGTGTGATCATGTTGAAAAGGCTTCCTCAACGTCTGAAGTAAACAAGGGAATGAGAAGGAATTATGATACTAATATTAAATTACGAGTTATACGCTAGGTGCAACAAGCTAATAATGTGCAGGCTGTGAACAAGTATATTTGAGGCCTTTTATTTTTCATGTAGAACACCTTCAAAAGCTTAGGGTCCTATTATTTGTGAAGTCATAATAAATTTGAGCCAGTATTTTATGCTTTAGTAGATAAATATTTTTGAGGCTTGCTGACACTTGTGTATTTGTAGGGGTGCCAGTGGAAGATGACCCATAACTAAATTATGTTAGGCATTTTTTGTCTCATTTTCCTCTAACTAATGAATGTAGGGCACATAATATTAAATCTACATCGCTAAAGATGCTCAGCAGGCTTTGCAGGATGATCTTTTGTTTTAAAATGATAAGCTCATTGTTCTAGAGATACTTCAGTCAAAAATATTTACTTTAGTACTTGAATCTAATCATGGCATAACAAGTGTTGGGAAGGTGGCAATATTTGGTTGCAAAAAAAGAAAGCTACGGGAACCACACCATCCCTTAGTGCTAAGCGCAATAGTCAATTTTAAGGCGCATTAGTATTCCTTAGTTAGGGTTTGTAGCAGCCTTTATGGTATTGTATGCTTATATATGTACAATTTTTAAAAGACAATAAAACAAAGCATTGGATTGAAAGTAAATATAACTTACCTTCTAATGTGTTCATTTTCTTTTAGATACAAATCCATTCTTCGATTCAAGCCAGAAGATTTGTAGCTACTGTAAATAATCAAACCAGTCAAAGGTGGTTAGATGTTATTAATATATTAAGTTATTTCTACAACATGCCCAATCAAATCAGGTTATAAAATGAGTTACATATTTAATTCTGTTTCCATTCATCAAGCTAGTGTGTTTGTGGATCAAGTTATATTAGTGATAAACTAACATAGGTCCAGGTTATTGGCCTTCATCATAAAATGTACATCAAAAAGAGATTTTACAACAGCAATTCTGACCTACAAAACAATACACTTAGGTAGGGTCATAGAACACCAATGACTCATCTAAAAATACATAAGTTTTAATTGCACTTTTCACACTGCAGTACAATGCAGTGTCTGGCCCAGTCATAGTGACTTTAAAGTGTCTGAACTTAGTCAAATGTAATGGACAAGGTCACTGTGTCTGAGCGAGTCACAGATTTAGATAATTTATATTAGTTTCAATAGGAGCGTTCCCAGTGAAATACTGGTGACGAGCACTGTGTGAAGTTCTGACAATTAGCAACAAGTAATACTTTGGTGATTGATTCTATGTCAACAACACCACTGTTTTTCTAGTTCTAGCCATGAGTTTAGATTTTAATAGCGCCAATGATTCTATATATGATGTATAAAGTCGTCCTGTCATTTAAGATGCCTCAGAATGTCAAATAGTGCCTTTCTTCATCCGATCTCGTAGCAGAGGATGTAAGTGTGAATATCTTTTCCTCCATTTCCCCCCTCCTATTCTTGTTTTCGAAGTGCAGTAGAGTCTCGGAAACTCGACCTAATGTTGACTGAGATGGTGTTGATTTAGTGAAAGTTGAGTTTTACGAATGAGCTTGCGTAAGATGCTTGTTTACTAAACAAGGATGAATCACAGTACATTATCTAATATTATGGGTACAGAACAATATATTACGTGTTAGTATAGTGGTGTATATACATGTGTAATACACAAAAATGCAGTATAGTACTGTACATATAATATTGTACTGATTTGAATAACACATTATTGAATTGAAAAACTAACAAATACAGCACTTGTAAAAACACCACAGCACGGCTGTTTCACTCACGTTACACAAACAGAGTGGTTATACAGTTGAATGACCTTGGATTGTGATGATTGGCGCCAACAAATGTGTGAACATATGCGTGTCGAGTTACAAAGAATATTGAGTTATCGAGTGTCAAGTTTCTGAGACTTTGTTGTACTAGTAACAAAAGTTTCTCATTGTTTGAGTCAATTTTAAATACTTAAAGAATTCTAAAATGCTACCCAGTTTGTTGGCAAAGAAGTGTTGTATGCTGGTGTCCTATAAGTTTTCATGTCCCAGTGTGAAAAGACTCAAAGTTTTGCATTCGAAAGGGGGTTAGATACAAAGCCATTAATATAAATAAACAGGAAGAAAATAGAGAAGGCTACTTACTACACTACAAAGTTATATAAAATTCAGAGTCAGGTAACCAAACTTACCATGTAACTACTTACACTATACAAACAATTATATTAACATACAAAAAGTTGTATAATATATTTCTGGTAAAATGAACACTAGATAACAATTACAAAGGTTAATAAAACTACCTATTTAGTCATACATCAAGTTGTGAGATATGCAACTGTCACATTTGATAGATAGTATCAAAACCTATAAAATAACACTAACAATAGAGTAAAATGTTATCAATGTTAACCACAAAAAACGAGTTTGTGATTTCATCTTACTAAAATCTTACTTTACATACCCTCTACACATCCATACTAATTATAATTAAATAGATTAAAGGATCAAAATGCTCTCAACAACTAGAGATGGGTCGAATCCACTATTTCTCGAATTCAAATCTACATTTTATTTTTGAATCTCGAATCAGAATCCTGGCAAATTGTTAGACATTTTAATGATTTACAAATAGACCTACATTACACAATATAGGCCTAAACTGTAAATTAAACTTTATTTAAATCATGCTTTCAATTTTAATCAACCCTAACCACCCCTCGCAAAATACAGGTTAAAATCCAGCCAAATTAAACAATCTAGACTCATATTATTGTTTAAAAATTAAATCAATCAAAATTTTGGTGTCTTTTAGTTATTTTTAAACCTGTTGTTAGAATGAGTTAAGTTTCTAAAAAACATGTAAAATAAACAGATTAGGCCTAGTTATCATTTGATCAACTTTAATCATCATTGAAGGATTATAATTTATTTTATTAAGATAGCAAAAATAGAAATACAAACGGATATTTTTACTCAAGATTAAAACAACATTGTTAAACACTTAGTTTGAAGTTTGGAACGCACTGTTCTTATCTAGCAGAACGCACACGGTAGAAGTTCAACATGAGTGTTACATGACGCCAACCACACTGACTAGAAAAAAAGGCTTTAATGAATGTATTCGTGCACCACACTATTGGGCACTCATACTGTTGGTTACGAGGTTAGGCCTAAACAAGCATGATATTTTAAACATGTTTTGACAAACATGCTTAACAATTAAACATACATTGGAAATAGTGAACTCAATGACTCTGATTCTATTTAAAACACAAACATATTTTTGACTAAAATATGTTCATTCCCATTTTATAAGGCAGGACTACGTTTGAATATTTTAAAATTACTTCAATAACATATTTAAAAAAATAATAAACTCTAAAATTAAAATCAATTTAAAAACAAATAATGCATTAGCAAGTCGTTATTTGATTCTTAAAAACTCGAGAGCGCTTATTAAGTGATCAGATTACCTGAATCTAATTCAAACAATCAATATACGATACGTAGGCCTTTAGGCATAAATAAACAGTTTTATCGATGTCTGTCGACAGTATTTATTTTTCATGAAACCCAACAAAATATCTAACTTATGGATTGTATGCAATAAATTGGGGTTCTTTGCAAAGTTGTAGGTAATTAAAACCAGTTGGGTAGTAAGAATTAACAGTATCTTTATTTTAATCATCACTCGAGCGAGTAAACATAATATACGTCATGGTGACCAACTTTGTATCGTATGTAATAGCGGCTGACTTTGTATCATGCATAATGTGTTCTTATTTCTGTTAAAAAAAGCCATAATTTGTTTTATTTATTTCGAGTTTATTTGTAGTTCTAGTTTTGATTTTCAGTTTTTGAAGAGTTTTAATGTGTTCATTAAAATATTTACAAGATTGTTCGCGAGGTGAAAGTTTTAGAAGTGAGCATGTGCCGAAATGGTTGAGTCCAAGTTTCCCATAGAGGTGGGAGGGTAGGGTACTAGGCATGTAAGATTTTCCACACCTAACTATTTAAAAAAAGTAGATTTTATTCATGCTAATTTCTATTGTCCGACAAAATAAATATTAAGGATTAAATTTTGCTTTTCAAGTAGGCCTAACTAAGTAATTTTTGAATTCAAAATATTATGCTTTGTTTATGAGGTGAAAAATTCGACCATCGAATCCAGTAAAACACCGAATCCTCGAATACTTGTCAGGATTCGGTGGATTCAAAGATTCGAGTGACCCATCTCTACCTACAAAAAAGAAATTAAATTTCCATGGGCCAGCAATGTGAATAGAATAAACTATTTAATATTGTATTAAATGATTAATCTATTGATCGGCTTTGATACATATAAAGTGTAGAACAGTTGTAAATTACTAAAATACTTAATGTTGTGAATATGTATATATTAATTTGTTGTGCAGCAAAGCCTCAGACAAGACAGGCGAGGTCATCTAGGGATAAGTGGCCAAACATGTAAATACAGTAGTACCCTCTCTTTACTCCTTTCTTTCTTGACACCCCCACTTTAGCAAAAAACAAAAACAAAAAAAAACTACACCCCTAGCTCTCCATTTCTCGCTAAATAAAACAGCCCATCAGTGATGTACACTCTCAATTCTTAAATACAATGGATTTTAAAACAAAAAAATAATAAATAATCATAATTGTAAGTGTGAGTAAATATTTTAACTTATTGATTTGTATATCCTAGACATAAGAGGGCATATATGTGCATGCTAAATATAAATGTGAATAAAAGCGTAAAATTCAGGAGAAGGTTGGGCCCACCCTTCCATCCGACCAAGATATTTTGTATTGATGTATAAGGGATAATTTTGTACTGAATACCACATACAACTTATATAAACACAACCCAATCTCTCGCTTGACTTATTTTACTCCTAGTCTTGTCTAATGTAAGAAAGTAAGAAAGAATTGTCCCCCTTTTCCTTTCTTTGCGCTAACAAAACATCCAGGCTGTGAACTCCCTCTTCATTCCCCCTGATCCCATATAAGTAACAAGATTCCTCACTCCCTCTACAGACGCAGTAAAGAATGCCAGAAAAGAAGACACCACACAGGAATTTACTCAGTATTCAAAGACATTTTGACCCCTGCTCCCTTCCCCAGCTACCCATCAAACCCCTCTCACCCCAACATTCAGAAAGCTCCTCTCACTCCAGACCCCTATCGTCTACAGTTCTTGTGACCCTCCTCCCCACTGTACTTCAATATCTCACCCCCAGGCCCCCCTCATTTACCTGTCAAACAACACACATTATTTTTCATTTCTGAACCCTGTTCTCCTACTGGCCAGATTTACTGGAAATGCCACTGTAAATATTGCAAGTAAGATATTCCATTGTACCTCTGGCTACACACTTCTCCAGCAGCACTAAGAGGTAGGCACTCAAGTGCAAGAAAATAAACCTACATATTAAAAGTGGAATATTCCAGGAGAAGTATTGTAAGGATGAGAAGGATTCTGTGTATGAGTCAGGATGTGAAAAAGGAATAGATCAAAACAATGAATTGAAAGAAGCAAATTGGTATAAAAAATAAAAAAATACAAAGGTCAGACAGGTTGGGATGATCATCATGAAAAAAAGGACTAGATAAAGATGGTCAATGGATTGAAAGGGTCAGATAAGTATAAACAGTATGTGAAAAAAATTAGATCGAGATGATCAGTGCCTTGAAAGGGTCAACATTGAAGGAACATTATGCAAAAAGTACAATAAATATGGTAGTAAGGCATTAGTAACAGCTACCTAATCCAGACTCAACGAAATTGAACTAGTTCAAAGCCAAGCACTAATAATAATAACTATAGGTGATATTAAATCATCTCCCGTTACAGCAATGCAGAGTGTCACTGAAAACTCACCATTATATTATGAAGGTGGGGCGGGGGTAAAAAAAAATGCTTTGATCCTATATGAAAAGTTATGAAGATTACCATATAATAACTTCTAGAAAACATACAATAAAACCACAAAAAATCTTAAGACCCAAGAAGGTTTTATACACAGAGTCAATACACTACAGAAGAAATATAACTTAGCAACAATTAATAAGACTTAAAATCTACTTTTCCCAACATGTCTCATATCAAAACTCGAAATTAATTGCGCAGAAGAGTTAACTGAGACAATTACAGCTATGAATAATTTAGACCAACTGCAATTAAAATTACTAACTTTATAAATAATACATACTCACTACCCAAAACAAGAGTGCTTGCAAATATTCACAGATGGATCACTCATAAATAGGACTAGGAATGCTGGTGCAGGAATCCATTGTAAACTCTTCAACTTTAATTTGTCCTTAGATCCAAACACAACTCATTTTGATAGAGAAATAGAAGCCATCAACAAGTTTAATCCAACGCCTTAGTTTTATTAATAAATTTAACAAAGTGCTTATATTAAGTGATTCAAGATCAGCATTACAAACTATAACAAACAACACTATACCCATGTGACAGTACAATAAAAGAAATACATCATAAATTGAATTTACTACAAAACTTTGGGGAAAAAAACACTTTCAATGGACACCATCTCATGTCGGTATTGAAGGAAAGGAACAAGCTGATATCTTAAAAAGAAAGGTACCCAAATTAAACAATTGAGAACCAAAAACATGAGATTATTCTTCCACACTGCGGATAAATCATAAATTTTAGGCTTAGCCAATGGAAGAGTTCAAAAACAACAGTGCCGGCAAAAACTTTAGCATAATTCTTGAAAATAAAAACCTGATTCCTGATTTCCCACGAATAAAAGCTGTAGCTCTCTTCCGATTAACCAGTGGACATGATTGTTTAGCTGCAGATCTTCATAGACTTAACATTTATGCCTCACCCTACTGCACCTTGTGCAAACTCCCAGATACTATCATGAATGGAGAACACTTGCTTAAGTGTTGAACAATAACCAAAATACAAGGAGATATACCGACCCAGCTTAAGAAATACTAGTGGTGTAACATTACATTGCATTGTGTTACAATAGGACCCGCCCATGCTGACATTAACGCATAACTCTCAGTAAATCATACTACCCGCTCCAATTATACCGACTCTAATAAGATCCCTACAATGGTAATCTTCTCTATTGTAGTTCACGTAGGTTAGTACGACATAATAAAACACTGCTGGACAATATATTTTCACTACATAATCCAATTCAATATAATGAAACTGTTCATGTACTTACCAATTGAATCTACTAACACTAGCAACCTACCAAGGCTGGCCTACACCTAGCATCCTAAATTGACGAGTGGGTCGGGCGAGCTACGATGTTCCTACAAGACGTAGTCCTCACAGTTCTGTTCTACTGACGTGCAATGGGCCATCCAACATTGAGGACGACTAGAGAATAACTATTCACCTGCCCTCTGATGGTAGAAAGATGAACTACTTTCGTAACATCAGATGATTGAAGAGATAGGCTGAAAATCTGATGTAGCAGTATCAACAAGATGTGTACGTGACTTTTTGAAGTCACTATTGACGTCACCAAGCGTGTGTTCAGTTCTCCCACCTTATTTCTATTGCGACGAAACCCCATTATATAATAGGCCCTGCTTGTATGCCAAAATGACTATCTTGATAACTATGACCGACGAAGGATCATTGTCTTAGACCTGGACAATGGCAGGATAAACATATGTATTGTATCAGAATCGTAACTATGGCGATTCATTTATTGGACTCTGATTTATTTTCAACTTTTAGTCAATTTTTGTGTTATAAAAATTAATATTCTATTTTCTAAATCTAACTATTTCTTTACCTGATCGTTCAATATAAATTGAGAATCTATATTTTGTATGTCGCCACTTGGGCGCCAGTCTTTTGGAGTATTTAATCATTTAGATAGCCATAATTATTGTTTTGAAATTAATAATAATAATAATAATATTTAGCACCGCGTCTTACTACCCGTTCGGGTTATACGCTTTAAGTACTAATTACTCTAATGGATTAGGAATTGGGAAGGTTGAATTAGAGGAAGTGAACCCGCATTTGCGTGGAGGTAGAGTGGAAAACCATTTAGGAAAAACCACCCCCAGTTCACCCGACCGAGATTCGAACCTCGATCTCCCCGTCCTCAGCAGTCGAGCTCAACACGACTAGCGCGTTAGCTAACTACGCCACTGAGGCGGGTGTTTTGAAATTGAATGAGTTAAATGTAAAGTGTTTAGAATTGTGGATAATAGTATTTATTTTTTGTAAACATCGAGGTGACATTTCTTAATTTTATTTGCATATTGAAATATAGTAAAGTATAGTAACCTCCATTATTATTTTTGTGATTAGTTATGAATTTAATTAACTTTTGTATATTAAATAATATTTTTCCAAAGTTTGTTCTAAATATGATATTTACATTATTATTTATTAAAAGAAATAATGATTAATTTCCTAATACTGAGTTAGGATCAGATAGTCCCGGAGTCTGTTTGCCAAACTCTCGCGTTATGTAGATTCTCTTATATAATATTTACTGGTAAAGTCAATATAATTTAAAGCCTTTATTCTTTGTATATAATGATACTTTTGTAACAGTTTCAAGGTGCCCATTAGGCCCTTACATAGGAGTTGTGTATCATCCTGATGGATTATATTATTTTGAATATATTGTATTAAATTCGACCAGTAATGTTATTCTGTCTCTTAAAGATTGACCCATCAGAATATTGAATAGATTACAAGTTTATAACTTTTCTTTACATTATCTGCACAACTTTATTGATATAAAGCTATTATCTATTTGTTCGATTTTCAATGTAACTCATTTTGATATGAGACTATGTAAAGTTTTCTGCTCTATTGTTATTGTTTTGAATAAACCGTTCATATTGTTGCTTTTAAATTTTGCTAATAATTTCCCTTGTCACTTGTTCCTTAGATTTCACCCACTCCCTTTTATATTATTTAATGGTCATAATTAAAAAGAACTCAGAGGGGGTTTTATATTGGGATGCTGGACAGAGAATGGAAGAAATCCAAGATTCAGAGCATTAGCAAACAACAATAATAACAGATTGAGAAGGTCAATGGGTTGATGTGGTATTATTTTTCAAGTTACTCTATCTGTAGCTGAGATGTAAATATAGAATATTGTATACAATATATCGGCAGCCATGTAAAAAATGTTAATGATTACCAGGACTATTTTTTTTAAATTTGGTAGCCAGCAACTTTAACTTTTAAAATAATAACCTCAACTTTTTAATTGAAATAGAATATGTAAATATTACATTAAAAATTATGACAGTAAATTTAGTCTCTCACGAGGTATTTTGTATTAACTTTAAATACTTTATACTTTGACCCCTGTTACACATATTCATCTTAAGTACATGCAATACAACTGATAAATTTTATAAAGCTACATTTGAATTGATACAAAGTCTAACTTGAGTATTTAAAACTCACTCAACTCATAGTAAATAAAAAGAGGTAAAATAAGTTGATGGGCATTAATTTAAGGTTGCCATTGATGACTATTTTTGAAGGCCTAATATTGATCATTAACAAAACTCGAGTGTTTAACCAGGATTTTTTATTTCAAAAGTGAATACCTCAATACCCTGGGTGATGCTGACAATTATTATTTTAATATGCAATTTCTGAACCAAATGATTATATCAGCACACAAGAATTTCTATGAGCATGAGAGAGAGCGAAAGGGGATACCAATTTTGCCGAAAAGGTATTTTCACATACCTTCTAGTATTTTCTTACATGCCACAATTGACATGGGACTGACAGCTTTACTTCCCCTCTGAAGGAAGTTTAAATTGTGCTAAGGATTTTTATTGCTCAAGAAAAATCTGTCGACCTTAGCTGGGTGTGAAATCAACAGCATCAGGTCCTGAGGCATGCACTTTACCCTAAGACCACCGAAATCGACGACCCATGTAAAACATGACTTTAGTGGCCACTATATATTTTAATAGGGGAGTAGAAACAAATTAACCTACTTTAAAAAATACTAATAAATGAGTATATGAAATGAGTAACTACCACATTTTTTACGATGCTGAATGTGTTTAGCCTTTAGATATTTAACTAAATATTTTAACCATTTGGTTTCCAATATAATAAAATATACTCAATGTGGGTAGGTTATAAACAACAAAAATATTAAAATGAAAAACTGCAAATCTAAGTTACATGATATATAAATAACTCACTCAATGTCCTTGCGTACACTCTTCAGTAATTCTTCTTTTTCCCTCCTGGCCTGGTAGTTAGACCGGGTCTTATGAAATTCTTGTTTGTAGTCTTGTAATATTTCTCGATGACGCTGCATTGTGTGAAGTACTCCTGAACTAGTGTTAGTTTGCGACGATGAAATTTCACCCATCTGCTCATTGAGTTGAGATAACTGAAAAATAATTATTATAAAAAAGGTTGCTTTCCATTCTGAATATAAATGTGTCAATTTGTTTATGAAAGTTGACCAAATATAGATTTCAACTAATAATTAATTACAAACTGGAGTAATGAATTAAACTTGTAAAATTTTTGAAACAATTTGAAAAAACAAAACCAAATGTTTTGATAATAGTTATTAAAATAGGACTGGCCTACTTAAATGTTAAATTATGTGTAGTTAAAAAAATTACAACATCAACATGGAACACAAGATCTTTGGCTTTATACACCATTGATCTACTTTGTTACATGTCATTGAATGATCATGACAGGTAAAGCTAAACTACACATTTGCTATTAATAATATTGTCAAGAATTTCTAGGTATTACTGGGAGATTTTATTCACATTGTTATTTTTAAAAAATTCTTAAATTTGCTTTTGAGCCTATTTTTTATTGACTTCATACAAATAGTAATTTCATTTGTTAACACTGATTTAAATAGTTTAGATGCTAATAATGATAGAATAACATTGAATACACCCCATCTAACACAAATATTTTTAGAAATAGTAATCCACTTTGATCAAATATTTATTTTTCATCTTAACAGTGCAGTGCGCCCTTGGTTTAGAATAGAATCCTCAATAGCAGGCTCATCCAAAATGTATTTATTGAAATTAGAGATAAGGTGTTTCATCCACTGTGCATCTTGATATTTTTTTTCCATTGAGTTCATCCAAATAGTTCTATCATTCGCTAACCATGATTAAACTAATTTAGGTGTTAATAATGATTGAATAACATCAAATATATCCCATCTAAAACAAAGATTTTTAGAATTATTATTATTATTATTATTATTATTATTATTATCACCTCGTCTTACTACCCGTTCATGTTATACGCACTTAAGCTAATGTGTAATGGTAGGGTGATTGTGGGATGAAATGGAGGACCTACAGTTTAATGTGGAATCCAAACCACGGTGGAGGCCTGGCATTTCACACATTCACAAGTTGTGATTAATACACGTCTTGTCAGAGGTGAAGGAAGGGTTTGGTAATCAGATAAATCTGTGCCGGGATCGAGGATTGAATCCCGCACCCCAGCACAGAAGTCCGACTCCTTACCCCTAGACCACCAGGTCACCTTTTTAGAAATAGTTATCCACTTTAATCAAATATTTATTTTTCATCTTCATTAACAATGTGCCCTTAGCTTAGAAGAGAATCCTGTAATAGCAGGCTCATCCAAAATGTATTAATTGAAATTATTTTTCTTTCAATATAGTTTTGTTAGTTGGAACACATCCTAGAAGATAAGGTGTTTGTTTCCTCCAATGTGCAGCATAATTTTTTAAAAATCTATTTTATTTATTTAATAACTTTGTTAAGTTTAAATTAAATTCATAAGAATTATAATTAATCTCTTTGAGCAGAGCTCTGAATGAAGATTTTATAATAACATAGGATTATAATTGTAAACATAAACATATGGCAAACATCAATTATTCACATAATTAAAAGTAGTTATTATAGTATCATAATTTTAACATCCAAACAATTACAATTTTCTTTTTTTTACCATTTTCATTTAAAATAACATAGTAAAAGATAATTATACACTAGTTTATTTTACACAACAAACAGTTTTCATGATCTTCTTTCAACATTACATGCATGCGCACACACACACACACACACACACACACACACACACATACATACATACATGCACATACACATGCATGCACACATGCATGCACACACATACACACACATACACACACATACATACACACACAACCTCTTAAATATAGTTTTTAAAGATTCAACAAGATAGGTATGAGACTCTCCCAAGTTTTCAAAGACTAGATGAAATGGATTTTAATTTGTTTTTTAAATACATATATCGTGTTAATATTTTTTAATGCCCTTTCGAATTTTACTGCCAAAAAAAGTTTATCTTCCAAAAATGTTGTACAATGGCTAAAACCTAACATAGCCATCGACCTCAGCCATCTTAAGAGTGAATACACACTTACCCCATTCTACCGGGAAGTCAGCTCCTAATCATTGACACTCCATGCACATCAACACTGATAACAGCTTATCGTTTGAATTTGGCAAGAAACAAGAATGAAGTCACAAAGTGCCATGGGACCCTGCTCGCTAGTACATCATCCCCGAGTTCAAGACGCTGCGCAGGCGCTAAAACTTGGGTAAAGAAGCGAGTTGTCCTATCATGTGTGTTCCCCTACCGCCCATTGTCATCTTCACAACGTTGTGTGCAGGCATCAATGAGATGGCCATTTCTGACTTGTTGATGATTTCATTGGTCTTGTAATATCTCCCTACCATTTCCCCGCGCTGATCAAATTCAAATATAGGCTAGTACCCAGAATAGAACTTCACTCTTTGATGCTGATAGGAATTAGGGACTTGCCAACATGTAAGTGATTGTTATTTTGGGGATGATTGTTTTTTATATGATTTTTTTATTTGAAAACTAGGGGTTGTCTAAATCTATTCAAAATTATGTAGGGTTTAAATATGATTATATTTCGACTTATTATATTTTTTTTTACCAGATTTAATTTCTATTGGAATTAGGACATTTTTTGGAAACTAACATCTTTAGGCCTTAAACCATTTTGGTCCGTGTTCGGATGGTTTGTTAACAATTTGAGATTGTTTAATTTTACCTTTGTGTGATAGTTTGCTCTTTCATTTTTGTTATATACTTACAGTTGAAGTAAGTTCAAGCATAACTTATGATATTTCGTAACATATTTTTATGTTTAAAGTTATTGGGAACTGCATCAGATAACTTAATTATGTTAGAAGTTAATTGTAGACTTAGCAGATAGGGTAGAAAGTGAATAGTTATTTCATGTCTAAGTTTACCCCGCCTCACGGGTTGGTAGAAGATAATAGTTATGTTTCTAATCAACACTAAATTCAGGTGTACAGTTAGGATCAGAACTCTACTTGTCGTACTTAAAAAGTTATGTTTTGTAATAACGGTAATTTGATACATGTAGACTTTTAAGGCAAGTTTAATATTATGTGTTAAGAGTTATCTTTTGAGAATCTTAAGCCAATTGTGTAGATGAGAGGTTGTTTTCTTACTTATAATCTAATTTGCGTATTGTTTGCAATAAACAACTTTGTCTACATTTATACTTATGATGTTTCTTAACATTGAATATTCCATAATTTAGTTAAATGTGTATTGCTCACTTTCATTTAATATTGCTATGTATACTTAAGTTTATATTTTGCTTCCTGACGAGTATTATTTAATTCATCTACTATTGTGCATTGTTCGCCATCACTTAAAATTGCAGTTTTCCTTTGAGTCTTATACTTTGATAATAAAATGGCCTTCAGGTCAATGTTAACTTCATGTCATTCTTTGTATTTATATTAAGCAAAATCCTAACTCCCTCAACATCAATAGTCAAATACACTATTTTACTGAAAGTTAAGGTAACTAGGTCTTGGTTCTTGGGCTTGGTATATTTGAATTTAGGTCAAATAAATATCCCTGGTGATATCCTTTTCTAATTCTTTGTCTTGCAACCTTTGCAATATGGCTGATTCCTTGAGCCCACATGGCATGTAGGTTCAAGTAACTTAAGAGCTAGTGCAAAGTAGAATGTATTATGAAATATACACTCGCACACATATACATACACCCTTTCACATAAATAAATGCATAGTAAAATGCAATAGAATTATTAGAATAGAATTAGAATAAATATTTTTATTTGCATCAAAGGCTTTTTAAACATCTGCCACCGAGGGTTTCCCTTTAATTCTATTCTAGGATACTGTGAGGGTCACCAGTTGGATCACAATGACCTAGGCAAAGAGTTGTATAAAAGGTACCCTTCAAAAGCATAAGTTTTCATACCAAAGTGTTGTATGTAAGAATAAGTCATTCACATCTTTAGTATGATTGTTGTGTTGTAATAGTCTTTTTGGTTTGTTAAGTTGAGTGTAGATGTGTAGTAGTAAATTAAAATGATATATTAATTTTGTTGGTAATAATAATAATAATAATATTTAGCACCGCGTCTTACTACCGGTTCGGGTTATACGCTTTAAGTACTAATTGATTTATCTGATTACCAAACCCTTCCTTCACCTCTGACAAGACATCTTGTGACTGTGGGGAATGCCAGGCCTCTACCGTGGTTTGGATTCCACGTTAAACTGTAGGTCCTTCATTTCATCTCACAATCACCCTACCATTAGACATTAGCGTAAGTGTGTATAACCCGAACGGGTAGTAAGACGCGGTGCTAATAATATTAATAATGTACTAATTACTCTAATGGATTAGGAATTGGGGAGGTTGAATTAGAGGAAGTGAACCCGCATTTGCGTGGAGGGAGAGTGGAAAACCATTTAGGAAAAACCACCCCCAGTTCACCCGACCGAGATTCGAACCTCAATCTCCCCGTCCTCAGCAGTCGAGCTCAACACGACAAGCGCGTTAGCCAACTATGCCACCGAGGCAGGTATTTTTATTGGTAATGTATTGTGATGAATGTAGATGTGTTTACTAGGTTACATGTTAGGCAGATCATATAGGTTCTTAAAAGCTTTGTTTTGGACTATTTAAAGGGGTTGAAGGACGGTGAATGCAGATGGTCCCTAGACGTGGCTGAAATATCGCAGATGGCTACAAATTAGCAACTAATAAATTACATTTTTTAAAGGTGCAGGTATTCTTAAAAATCTTTGTATTATTCTTATTGGTAGTAGACATTTCTCTAGAATAAAGTCTACATGTTTATGCCATCAAGGGTAGTTTAATTATGGGCATAAAAATCAAATTTATCAAAATTGGCTATAGCCATTTGAATTAAAATTTACATCTAGGTACTGTTTAATATTATAAAAGAAGATGGTCCATGTCATTTTACCATGAAAATGACTTTGAGGGTACTTTACATAATGTGCAAATTTCCGATTTTGATCATGTTTCTGCAACTATTTGAGATATAAAATAGCTTATCATTGCATATTTTAGAAGCCTTAAAAATAAAACAGCTTCTATATGAAAGACTATTTTATAAAATCAATATTTTCTGAGTTAAAGGCAAATATACTTTTCTAAATAGAGCTTTGGTAAATGGGTAGTTAACATGGCAGAGAAGATTTATTGATAATATATTTCTGTAGGTATCTATTATTTCGTGTATATACTTTAGTGAAATGTGATGTTCTTTTCCTCCCCATTATGTTTCTATAACAAAATATTTCATTTCATACTTTTTATGTATAATTTAGATAAAAGGGTGAGGAAGTTTTTTGAAGTGCACTTTATCATTTATTTAGCTTGAATATCCACATTTTCGAATTCCTGCATATAAAATATTTTTATTTTGAAAAAGTGCAAAGGTAATCTGAGGAAAAATTTAAGATTTACAAAACCTTCAACTCCTTAAGACTTTTAAAATTTACCTTTGCAGCTGCATATATATTATTTTATGTAGTAAAATTTTATAGATTAGTAAATTACACATATTTCAATTCGTCAGTAAGGTGCCCCAATTTGTGGAAACACATCTCAAAGCAGAGAAATAATTGGAGCTCCACTATTAAACTGTCCATACCTTGAATACTATCTCTAGATGACACAGCCTCTTTGGCGTGTTTTAATAAAAATTTGTACAGAATTTTATGAATGAAATCAATATTTTCCCTAGCCTTCTCATTTTCCCCTACATTTAGAACACTTATTAAAATTACTGCAAAGTTTCTGGATTATCCATTTTCATCATCAAACAACTTCATCAGTTCCAATATAAATATGTTCACTAAAATAAAGCCAAAGCAACAAGTTAAGTTTTAAGTTTATTTTTAAAACTTTGTAAAAAAAAAAATCTGCAGTAGAGATTTCAAATGAAATGATAGAAAAAAACATATCACTCAATTATTTTTTTTTAAAGTAAATTATTAAATCTTCCAACGCTTCATCTCTAACATTAATACCAAATTGATATGTCAACATTAACAAGCTTCCGATAGCTGGAAATAGTTTATATTTAGCAATCTAACAAGCTAAATTAAATACCATTTTCTTGGGATCAAATAAATATGTTTGCAAATAATACCAAATTGATATGTCAACATTAACAAGCTTCCTGTATCTGGAAATAGTTATTATTTATAGCAATGTAATAAGCTAAATTAAATACCATTTTCTTGGGATCAAATAAATGTTTCTATTTTCTTTACGCATATTGCCATAGGAGTCAAATTTAACTTTGTTGGTGCATTGTCTTTTGAAAAAAATCCTGATACTGGTGTGATTTATCTTGTTTTTTGAAAGTTCGATGAAAATAACCAGTAAAACTTTGAAATAATTTGGAACTTTAGTCTGATATATGAATAAATTTATTTATTATCTATCACAAATTAAGCTGTACATGAGTTAGGATCATATTCAAACCATCTACATTACAGTCATTTAATGATTTCTCTTACATTACCATAGGGTATTTTGGATTTTGCCTGATACATTTTCCGCCATTGATTATTCCATTAGAATCACTTTTCTTTCTGTTGATTTGAAAGGCTCTCTTTCAAGTCATGTAACAAAATTGATAAACAACACGTTTTGATATAGTTAACATCCTTGGACAGAGTTAAGTAGTTTCATAGAAATGTGAGTGGGAAAGTTTATCATTTTTCAGTTTAATATTCATTGCAAACATTTTAATGAAATATAAAAATTAAATAGGTTATAGGTATGTATGAATTAAAGTGTTGAATTTATTCTTGTGTGGTAATAATGGATGATTGTAAAGAGGGTAATCAATCAACAAAATTGAGATTATGATAGCGTGGTTCCAAGACAGTTATTACCCAATATCCAATAGCATGCTTACTAACCTAGGCATATGAGGTAGCTTGAAAGATGGTCAGCTTAAAGAGAGATAGCTTGAAAGAAGGTCAGCTTAAAGAGAGAGAGTGTGAAAGAAGGTCAGCTTAAAGAGAGAGAGTGTGAAAGAAGGTCGGCTTAGAGAGAGAGAGAGTGTGAAAGAAGGTTGGCTTAGAGAGAGATAGCTTGACCAAAAGAAGGCTGGCTTTGAAAAAGATAGCTTGAAAGAAGGTCAACTTAAAAGTGTGAGAGAAAGCTTGAAAGGGGGTCACCCTAAATTGAGGGTGCTAGTGAGGAAAATTAAAAGATCAAAAGGCGACTATATATAAAAAAAGAGTAAATGTAAGATTGAAATACAGATTATTACAGAAATAGAAAGCAAGTGTAAAGATGATTGAGAGCAAGAGTAAGAAATAGTTTGAGAGAAAAATAAAATCAGACAGAAAGTGATAGAAAGAGAAAAAATGAGAGAGTGATATAAAGAGAGAAATTAAGAGATAGAGAGAAATAGAAAAAATAAGAGATTGATAGAGAGCTAGAATGTGAGAGAAATTGATAGAGATAGAGAGATAGGATGAAAAAGAAAAAGATATAATGAGAGAGAGATTGAAAAAGAGTTAGAATGAGAGAGAGATTGAAATATATATTGGAAGCGCGATTGAGAGCAAGTAGTAATGTTTATAGCCCAGAGGGTCCTAGTTCACTATTTAACTGACCTTTTTCATCTTATTTTAATATATTTGTTAGTGTAAGTTATCACTTTTGCTTTTGTTCTATGTCTTACTACCAGTCCAAGCTATCCACATTTAACTATACAAATGGTGACCTGGCGGTCTAGGGGTAAGGTGTCAGACTTCTATGCTGGCGGCCGGGGCTCAATCCTCGGTCCCGGCATAGATTTATCTGATTACCAAACCCTTCCTTCACCTCTGACAAGACATCTTGTGAATGTGGGGAATGCCAGGCCTCCACCGTGGTTCGGATTCCACGTTAAACTGTAGGTCCTCCATTTCATCTCACAATCACCATACCATTACACATTAGCGTAAGTACGTATAACCCGAACGGGTAGTAAGACGCGGTGCTAATAATAATAAAACTATACTAATGGGGTTAAGATGAGAGAGCAAATCAGGCAAGAGGAGACCAATACCTTTGTCTGCTTTCTGATGAGTTTTAAAGCTTCTAGTGCCAGACCATTAAGAATGAGTTGTATTAACAAAACAAGTAAATCTAACATACCTTAGCAAGAAGTTGCTCAATTTCAAGTGCCATTGTCTCAAACATATGTTCACCACTAAGTAAAAGTACAGTATCTTCACTAGAAATAAAAAAAAGTATGTTAATTCCCATTTAAAGATATATATATATAAACTAGAGTATAAATACCTAAACTAAAATGGTTAGGTGAAATATTATTTTATCAAGATCTAAATTAATAAACATTTGAGCATATCAAGGGCTTGGATTATTGAATATCTAGGAATCTAGGAGAGGTCTCAATATTTGATAGTATTTTTTATAATTTTTTATTTTAATTAAACTTGGTTATGGTATTAATTGAATCTAGTAATGTTGGGCTTAATGTGAGGTCTTAAGCAACTTCATGAACTAAATAACATACTTAGTAAATTCCTATTTACCAAGTGTCCCCTTTAGAGCACCAACTTTCATAAATAGTGAATCAAAATCTATATATTTATATTTGCAAATTTAGATGTATTAAATGCCTACTTTAGCATTTTAGCTGTATAATAAAGTCGGATTTCCTCGGGAAGGACATTTTAGAGCATACACCAAATAACTGTATGGTGGTAATCAACATATACAACTGTTAAAAGTTTGTCAAAAGTGACAGCTGCAAAACACATAGGTTGTGTATGGTCAAGTGACATCATATTTACTACTTTCAGTTAAGGTTCTGTCTTTAGAAATCCGACTATAGTTTGGTGACAAAAATACAAGCATCCTACTATTTGATCACAATGCAGTTCAGAGCTCACCCCAGGTACCCTTAACCCTAATTACGATTTAAAATATTTTTTTTAAAGTTGATAATTTATCACTATAAAAAAATGTTGACCATCAAATCATTTTATATAAGACCCATATTATACATACATAATTAATTATTTTAATTAAATTTAATTTGTAAATTGGCAGTACTTCATTTCTTTTTTACTTATAAAAGTATTCTCCTACTCTTACAAGTTACCACCTAATTGTTTTTTCAACTATGGTCACTAAGAAAGCTGTTATCAGGAGCAATGTTATAAACTGGATTTCCATTTTCCGAAACACAAAAACACAATAAGTTACAAAAATGAATCATTAAAACAAATAAAAATAAAATAAAACAATATAGGCAATTTAAAAAACAAAACAAAAAACTTATTACTGAAAAAACATAAAAAAATCTTTGTATTTAAAATTACTAAATAATAAAATCACAAAAGATTTATTGAAAATTTCCTTTAAAATTTTAGTCATTTCAGTGGGTCATATATCACAGAAGTACTTATTTTTCATTCAGGCTTGTGTAGACTATGTATTATTGTAGGTATGAACTAAATATGTAAAATATTTTTATGTAGAATAAGTTAATGATTTATTAAAAATAAAAGCTTAATTTTGATCCAATAATATATATAGTAGGGCTGTCAAACTCAATTCCTCGATACCCTCGATTTTTACTAGTATCGAAAGAATCTAGAATCAATCTTAATATTACGATTCTCACTACTTCAATTCTTAGCTCTCAATAAAGCTGGCAACTAAACAAAACAGCAATATTGGAAATATGTGATAATCAACTATATATCATATTAGTTTAGTTGCCATTTCACTTAAATGCCAGCAAATTGTAAATATAACATAATGACCCAAATATAGTACTACCCTAACATTCTGAGGTGATCTACATGAAAAATAAATGGTCTCAAATATAATATAACCTGGCATTATGACAGTAAAAAAGGGTAAAAACTTAATAACTTTTGACACATTAAAAAAAGTAATAGTTAAGTGAAACTGTCAGAATATATGATACGATTCCAAATAAACAATCAATATATAATACATAGACTATGGATGATAATTTTCCGTAATATATCAATATGTATAAATATCATTAATTGATCACAAAGTGTATATCGAAAGTTACGATATTCCTATAAAATTAAAATGGCTGCTCTCCTGTAACTATATTCTTTGTTGCTTTTCAATTTTTAATGTTTTATTTAGCTCTTTGAATAAGACAAGTTTAATAAAAATAGAACAAAAATCGACATAGTTAATAAAAATGAAGTAAAATAACATTATATTTATTTTAGTTCACTAGATTATCGATATATCATTGCCAAAACTTCATCATTAATTTTTGACAAGCTAACGTTTGTAGGATCAGTTATGGCGGACGACTTAAAATTTTTGTAATGTGTGAAATGTGTTCTTTCCGTTATAAAATCTGCAACATATTGTATTAATTTTGAGTTTATTTAAATTCTTTGTTTTGATTATTAGTTTTGAAGAATTTTAGTGTTTTTGATAACAATCTACAAGATTATGCACGCACGCACACACACACACACACACACACACATATAGAGAGAGAGTTGAACAGTTATGTGTGTATTTTTATATTCAAATTGATTATACTTCATAGATAGACATAATACAGTATGATTTTGGTAGAAAGAACAGTATCTGTTAGTTACGAAAGTTTCTAAAAACAATTTAAATATAGTCATACATCATGTCATGTAATTTGCAGCTTTCACTTTTGATATATATTATCCATACCTATAAAACAACAAAAATAATATAGTTTCATATTGTCAACGTTGGCCGCAAAGAAATATGTATGAATTTTCTAACAAATCTTCCAACAAAAATCAGGGTATACCTACATTTAGGTTAAGTAAAAATAATTAAAATAACCTTTCTAACTTAGGTGAACTATGTCCAGTTCCAAGTTTACTGAACGACACAAGCTTTAAATCAATTTCATTTTCCAGTTGACGTGCCTGTTTTCTGAGATCTGAAATAAAAAAATAATACATAAAATGTTATTTGCCTTCTAATAGAATAATAGGTTAATAGGCAATCTTTAATTTTAATATGAATGAAGGGTTATGTGCTCAACACCCGTCACCAGGCAGGCCCTATCACAACAATTTAATTGACACACTCATCGTGAATGTGTGCGACATCCTAACAGAAACCATGGACGTCATCTATCACGAGCAGCTTATGGTGGAAGCACACATCCAAAACCTGGTTCTGATTATTGCTACATACTATACATATCAAGTCACTGGTTTGGAATATTAAATGTTGGATTGTGAGCTCAAAACCATTTTACAACACTTCTAAGAGACACTGTAGGAAAATGTAAAAATGTTTAATAAATATGTCTGTAATATTGTGTTTTATTCACACAACACCAACTCCCCTTTTCCTATCTCAACATCACCATCATTCTGGGGCTAGGCTTGAAGTCATAGATTCAAGGTGATGTCAATAAACATATGCAGCAGTATGCTATACCAATATTTTTCAGTAGAATATCTATTTTTGGTAGATGCAAGCATGGTCCATAGCCCATCGTGTTAATGTTTGTTATCACCAGTGGTTTATTCATGTCTCATGTGTTGTGCTGCCAAACCAGCATTGGGTGGAGTTATATTTCCAAAATAGATTATGACATCATTAGCCATGGTAATTTAGACCTACTGTACACATCTCACTTTATTTAAGTATGGTTATGAGTACAATATCTTACACCATCCTCAGGTTTGAGACAGACCAATGCAAAAATATTAAGTACCAAGTTATAAAAAGTTACATCCAACAACTCAACCCCAATATGAAGATCTGAGGATGGCGTAATTCACCAAAAGATGTCGTCACCCAGCCAAGAGTTGCAACAAATTTTACAAGGAGAGGAATCAAAACATTAGATAAGGAACACCCCTTTAATTCAATATTTTCAATTAACATTTTTCAAAAAACATTTTCGTTTATTACATTTCTTTTATAGCAACCAATAACTTATATATAAACAATATATATGTATTCAGCATATCATAACTATTAAGACTAACCTGGATGACACACCTGTTATTACAATTCTGTAATTACTTTTTTTGATTGTTAACATATGCATTTTTAAACCATTTGACTCAAATAGCAAGTTCTTAATATTAATCTAAACACTTATTATAATTTTGTGGAACTATGTTATTAGTTATATTTCAATTTTAATTTGTTTCGTGTGTATTTATATTGTCAGCAGTTTTTATATGTGGAAGTTTCACAAATTAAGGATTTAGTCAATTAGTTAACTTTCTATCAATCACCGTTTTTATTAATTTTATTGTAATTGTGTAAATATTCCTTGTCAACTTTTTCTTTAGGCTGTTATTGGTATAATTGATCATTCAAGTGATGATTTGTTGATCTTTAGTTATAATATTAACAGATCCAATCTAATTATTTGACAATTTACACTTTTTATAGTTTTTCAGTTAATTCTGCCACTTCTTAGTATTATCTTGCACAGATCTACAGTTTTACCTATTTATGAAATCAATTTTTGCCCTTTAACAATCTCCGACGTGGTTTTTTTAGGAATATTATTATGTTTGTGTTAATTGATTTAATTTCTTGGTATAACAATCTCTCTTGGAATAAATTAATTCCTTGTTATATTCATAATTTATATTGTTTAACTGACTAAAGAAGTGTACCAATCAATTCAATTGCTATTCTACCAATGAACGTTCCTTAAAATATAAAAAAAAAGATGAAAGTAATTATAGATTAGTTGGTAGTGTGTTAGTCTCTAAAGTATAGAAAGTCCAAAGTATTGATAGCAATGCTTGTTTAATCAAATTCTTTTAATGTCCTCTGAGTAAAAAAAAACACTTGCCAGTTTGAATTTAGTATTAATATAGTTCTATTTTTTTATCTCACAACATTCAGAAATATTATTATGACAATTGTTTTTTTTATTTTAAAATATTTTGCTAAAACATACATGAAAGTTAAGCCTACATAGAATATAATACTGTAATATTTTGATTTAAAAACAACTAAACAAGCTAAATTAAAAGTTGTACCCCCGCCAGGGAACACTGCCTTTACGTAGGTCCATCAGACCGGGCGGCGGGGATTGAGGCTCCAATGAAGCTGAGGGCTATGCTGGCGGTAGTGTAGCTACTGGTAGGGTCTCCCATGCCAGACAGGCCTCGGCCGAGGAGTGAGACTAAACGTGTTCCAATCCACCCCTAAGGTGTTATGCGATCCGTGCTTATGGGGTGCATGGCACATGGAAGATGTGCATCTAACGGAGACTCAGGGTTACCTGGCGACCTCCCTGAGTAAGCAGCCTTACACCAGCGAACGGGGCTCCGCTGGTGTGGACCTTTATTTCCCCGGGACTCGTGGGAATAAAATGACCGAAATGAATCCTAATTTTTCTGGAGTAAAGGGAGGAATTGCCAAAAAGCAAGAGACACCCGATGCTCAGTCAAAACAACCATTGGGTGGAAGTCCAATGGAGCATACCATCTCTGAAGCAAAGGAGGTCAAGACTCCTAGCGAGGAGGAGGTGGAAGGGGTAACGGAAGGAATGCACCTGGTGAAGCTTAAGGCTTTGTCAGGAGCTCAACGGAAGAAAGCCTGTAAAGAAAAGAGAATGAAGGAAGGGAAGGAGTGGCTTCCCAGGAATGAGTGGAGGGAGAAGAAGGGGTTGAAACCCAAGACCTCCAAGAAGAAGGCAAGGCGAATGGAAGGAGATGAACAGACTCCTTCTACATCTTCTGGGAAAAAGAGGGAAAGAGAAGGAAAGTCCCTAGATACTCCCAGCACAGAAGGAAAGCCAGCTTCGAAAAGGCCGAGACAGGAAATAGGGTACCAGTCCTATAGTACTGTAGCATCGGTATTTCGGCTGGCAGTGATACGGCAGGGTTACCCCCTGGTAAACATAACGCAACAACAGGCGGAACAAATTCAGATGGCTCTCTTTGAGAAAATTGGGGAAGACGTAAGTCAAAGTCCTAGATTCAGGAATGTCTATCTGAACAAGGGAGCTCTCATATTTGTGTGTGATGGGCAAGACACCACAGCATGGTTGAGAGGGAAGGTACCAGGGATATCACCGTGGGATGATGCCCAGCTGCAAGTGAAAACAGCAGCTGAGCTTTTCAGGACTGCAAAGATATCCATATGGGTGCCAAAGTTACTTAAAGACATCCCACCAGCGACTCTGTTTAAGAAAATTGGGTTTCAGAACCCAAAAATCGCAACGGAGGACTGGAGGGTGATCAACCGCAAAGTGGAGACCAATAGTCAGACCGTTGTGGTTGAAGTGGATGAAAAGTCCCTGAAGACTATACAAGAACTAGACCTGAAGATTTTTTTGGGCTTTGGGCAAGTTCAGGTAAGGGTGATCAAGGGCATCCAATCAGATGGCGGCAACGTGGAACCTGAAGGTGCTGCAGATTAATCTGCAGCACAGTAAGGGAGGAACGGCTGCACTGAGTCGACTGTTGCAGAAAGAACAGGTGGATGTGGCACTGATACAGGAACCCTATCTGTTTAGGGGAGGTGTATCAGGCCTAGGAGGAACTGGAGGTAGGTTAACATATGCTAGGAATGTTAAAGGACCCAGAACCTGCATTTTTGTTAAAAATGGTATTTCATTCATTCCAATGGTGGATTTTTGTTCAAGAGACTTAGTTACCATCAGGATGAAGCAAAATAAGGAAGGGAGCACTAGGGAATTTGTCCTGGCATCAGCATACCTTCCTTATGAGGACAGTTCACCACCGTCACAGGAGGTAAGAAGACTGGTTGACAGCTGTGGGAAAGTAGGCGAGCAGCTGATTATCGGGTGTGATGCTAATGCCCACAATGTAGTGTGGGGGAGCAATGACACCAATAGCAGAGGTGAGTATTTACTTGAGTACCTTATAGAATGTGAATTGGAGATTCTAAACAGGGGTCGAGAGCCCACCTTCAGGAACGCAGTGAGGGAGGAGGTAATAGATATAACAGTTGGAACCATGAGAATGGGGGAACATGTTAAACAATGGCATGTGAAAAGAGAACCATCAGTATCTGATCACATGTACATTAGCTTTGAGGTAGAGATGGGTGTTGTACTGACCAAATCCTATAGGAATCCAAGGAAAACAGACTGGGATTCATATAGACAAGAACTCAAAGTATCTCTAGCTGAAATAAAGAATACAATCAGGAATTTAAGGGATATAGAGGATGTAGCTGATCTGTTGGGGAGAGCTATAATGACCTCATATCAAAATAACTGTCCTATTACTAGGAAGGTCACAAACAGGAGTGTAACCTGGTGGAACAGTACCTTACAGTTGCAGAGGAAACGGGTGAGAAGTCTGTTTGACAAGGCAAAAAGGACTGGACGTTGGGCAGAATACCGAGAAGCCCTAGGTATATATAACACAGCAATAAAGCGTGCAAAAACAACATCCTGGAGGAAATTCTGTGAGGACATAGAGGAGGTGACCGAAAGGGCTAGACTCCAAAAGATACTCACGACAATTCCGACAAATCCAGGAGGTACAATAAGGAATGAGGAAGGGGAATACACTAGATCAGCGTATGATACACTGAGAGTACTCCTCATGACTCATTTTCCACAGTGCACATTGATGGATGATTCAGACCAATCCATAGTCCCAGCAAAGGGGTGGTTAACATCATGCAGGGAGGATTGGGAGGTGGCCAAAAAATGTGTAGATTTCCAAAAGATCAAGTGGGCGGTTGGAACCTTTCAGCCATATAAGTCACCTGGTCCAGATGGAATATTACCAGCCCTCCTGCAGGAAGCAGGAGATGAGGTAATTAAACACCTGAGCAGGATCTTTAGAGCCAGCCTAGTCTCGGGATATATCCCCAATGCATGGAGGGCAGTCAGGGTGGTCTTTATTCCAAAACCAGGGAGAATTGATCATACCTCGGCCAAGGATTTAAGACCAATTAGTCTGACGTCATTCCTCCTTAAAACATTGGAAAAACTGGTTGATAGACATATGAGGGAAGAGAGGTTAACATTGGTTCCTCTACATAGAAATCAGCATGCATATCAATCAGGGAAATCATGTGAAACAGCTCTCCACCATCTAGTTGGAAAAGTGGAGAAAGCACTGCATTACCAGGAAATTGCACTGGGTATATTCCTGGATATAGAGGGGGCCTTTAGCAATACGACCTTTAAATCCATGGATGAAGCAGCAAAAAGGCATGGGATGGAGAACACTTTATGTAAGTGGGTAAGGACTATGCTGGAGACTCGGAGAGTCGTGGCCACTATGTTAGATGAAACAATAGTGATTAAGACCACTAGAGGATGTCCACAAGGAGGTGTATTGTCCCCAATGTTATGGAATCTAGTAGTGAATGACCTTGTTAAGGAGTTGAATAACAAGGGGTTCTATTGTCAAGGATATGCAGATGACTTAGTCATCCTAATACTTGGCAAATGGGGCAACATAGTCAGAGCTCTTGCACAAGATGCTCTGTATATTGTACAGGAATGGTGCCAGAAACAGGACCTTGGAGTCAATCCCAAGAAGACAGTGGTGGTACCATTTACAAGGAAAAGAATCCAGGTCACGTACTGGAAACTCAAGTTGTTTGAGGAAGAGATACCAGTTAAAGGGGCGGTGAAATATCTTGGAGTGATTTTGGACTCTAAGTTAACATGGACCCCTCAAATAAATAAGGTATGTTCCAGAGCCAAGAGTGCTCTTATGAGCACGAGGAGGGCCTGTGGAAAGAACTGGGGGCTGAATCCCAGGAGCGTGTACTGGATATACACCATAGTAGTAAGACCCATAATTGGTTATGGGGCTGTAATATGGTGGAGGAAGGCAGATCAGGTGGGGGCTGTTAAGGAGCTGGGAAAAGTGCAAAGACTTGCATGTCTGGCGATGACCGGCGGAATTAACAGCGTACCCTCTGCAGGAATGGAAACTATGCTCGGCATACCCCCACTACACCTGTGGGTGAAAATGGAGGCAGCAGCAGGAGCATATAGATTGAGAAGTAATGGCAACTGGATATCTACAGGATATCCAGGATCACACACAAACATCTTGGATGTGGTTAAAGTAGGACCCGTGGTAGAGATGCCGGGAGACTACATGAAGCCATCTTTCTGCTTCAAGAAGTCTTTCGATGTAAAGATTGGAAGTAAGGAGCAGTGTAAGATGGAGCCTCAGCACCGATCAGGGGATATAGTATGGTTCACTGACGGGTCAAAGATGGAAGAAGGCACTGGAGCGGGAGTATATGGGGTTCAGCCTAGACTGGAGAGGTGGTATTCTCTAGGGGGTTTGGCCACAGTATTCCAGGCGGAAGTGTATGCAGTCAGGGCGTGTGTGGAGGATAATATAGGTAGAGGGTACGTTAATCGCAGTATCTACGTGTATTCAGACAGCCAGGCAGCTCTGAAGGCATTAAGAGCACCAAATACGAGATCAAAGATCGTCAAAGAATGCTATGAAGCCCTAGAGAAGCTAGGGAAGAACAATAAGGTGATCCTAACATGGGTTCCTGGCCATGTTGGAATCAGCGGTAATGAGAACGCAGATAGAATAGCCAGAACAGGGGCACAGAATCCCTTCATAGGACCAGAACCTGTTCTGGGTATTACTAAGCGGACAGTGAGGAAGGAACTGCATGACTGGATTAGAAGACAGCATGCAGAATACTGGGCAAACACCCAGAAGCAAAGGCATGGGAAGCTAATGATGCCGAGACCATGTCCAAAGAGAAGCACTGCTATACTGAACCTTAACAGGAAGCAGATGAAACTAATGGTGAGTCTAATGACTGGCCATGGGAATTTCAGGAAGCACCTATACAACATGGGGGTAGAGAGAGAGAGAGAGAGAGACCATGAAATGTAGAAAGTGCAATGAGGAAGATGAAACAGCATCACACCTCTGGAACTACGAAGATACAACCAATTTGGGTCTCTGGACCCAAATGGAATTGTATCTAGTGATCATCTATACTTCATTCACGGTAGGAGTTTATCTCTGAAAGGTCTATTTTCCTACCAATATCCTACTATATAATAGATTTCTGGTAAGGAAAAAGGCCTTTCAGAGGTAAACTCCTACCGTGAACGAACTATAGTTGAGGGACTCCTTGGGCTTTTCAGGAACACAGGATGGCTTGACTAGGATAACAGGGAGAGATACCGCAGAATAAGCTGAGGCTTCGGTGTGGGCAGGCAGGGGGAATGGACCCTCCTGTTTTGTCTCCCTGTAACAATCTAATCTAATCTAATCTAATCGTTGTACACCAACTATGAAATTTTGTAGTTATGTTAGTTTTAAAAAATATATGAATTTTACTATTTGTTAACATAAATTAATCATATTATTATATATAATTAAAATAATATTTAATGTAATAATACACGAATCCTCATTTTATTTTTTAAACTTATAAATGAGGATCCATGTTAAATATATTTTAGTAAAATAATCTAATATAAATATATATTATAAATTAATCATGATAATCAATAAAATTATTTGAAATTCAGAATTTATAATTTATTTAACTTATATTAGATATGTATAATAATACATATACACACCAATATTAATTATGTCTCTATATTATAAGCACATATTAAATATATATACAAATTATATTATTGGGCATTAAATACTATTTATATTTTTAGCGCCACGTTTAACTACCCGTTCGGGTTATAAATTTATATAATAATTAAAATTTTACTATACTATCAATGAGATTTAAAAATATTACACATTTATTTAAAAACTATACATACCTGATCAAGCAGTTCCCTCACGGGGTGAGTAACAAACTGTGCTTATAGCTTAAAAAAAACTCTGTAGGCCTACTTAAACCATCCTCACTAAATTTCTCCACACTTACCTATCCTCTCATTCTCTCTTCACTTTAACAACATCCATACACCGAGTCATACATGCTCGTTTTTTCCTAAAACTCTTAAATGTTTCTATTTTCACACACACATTTGTCTACAACATTTACACCCTGTTCAATGTTAAACCATTCGCTCAAATACATCCACCCTAATGCATGCTTTACTTCCATCATACACCGCCATAATTGTGGGGGGGTCATACATATCTCAATAACTTGTTGCAATGCAAATATCTAGTCCATGAAACTTTTACCTGGCTTGACCCCAAATCTTTACCAGAGTTTTATCATGCACCCTCTCAATTAAGATTCTCCCAAAAACTTTGCCTGCCCTGTAATTCTTACATTCACTCTAACTGCCTTTGCCTTTATACAAAGGAACAATGACAGCATCCTTCCAGTCATAAGGAACATTCAAAATCCCAGCACACACAATGAACAACTCACAAAACCTAGCAAATAGTACCATGCCCCTACACTTAAGCATTGCATTTGCGATCCCATCTACTTCGACAACTTTGCCATTTTTTAACACTTTCATGGCCTTTAACACCTCAGACTTGTTAATTCTTTTACTAATCATTACATTTTCCCTATTTTTTTATATGTTTTCACCACAAAAATGCTCAAAATACTGAATCGCTCTCTTATACTGCTTTCATCCTAATCATCTCACCATGTTTATTCAGAGTGCCATAAATATTTCCTGGCACTCCATATTTTGTTCTCTTTACCCAATTCCAGAACAGCTTTTTATTACCTTCAAAATCATTCTGCATTCTTTTGCTCTTTACTCTCCTTTACTACTTTCTTTGCATTCATCTTTTTCTCTTTATGGGTCATTCTTGTGAAACAGGCAAATATTAGTCTCTGCTTATTCATTTTATTAGGGTTAGAGTAAAAAAAAAATTACATACAAAAAATAAAACTCTATTTTAATTACATGAAAACATTATTCAAATTAATATTTTTTATTTTTTTTCAACATTTTTTATGGTTAGAACATATCCAAAGTCATTGTCCTGGTCTGTCTCCACACACATTTTGTCATAATAAAATCAGATTTACCTAATAGTTATTTAAAATTTTAAAAATATCTAAGGGACATGTTTTCATATTTACTTCAGGCTTAGCAAAATTCTTATTTATGATTTTTTTAATTATTGAATAACATGTATAATGTATTCCTAAACAGCTGTCTCCAAAATAATAATCATTGTCCTGGCATCTTGAGTTACATTTNAATAACATGTATAATGTATTCCTAAACAGCTGTCTCCAAAATAATAATCATTGTCCTGGTATCTTGAGTTACATTTGCTGGTGCAATAAGAGATGGCAGCCCATGTTCGCTTAGGGGTGGTTGTTGAAGTTTTGTCTTTCTGCTACTTGAGAGTGTGTGTATTATAGTTTTTTTCTTTCCAGTTATTTTACAATACCTAATTTAAATAGAGGTTTTGTCTATTTATGTTTTTAAACTGTCATTGTCCTGGACACTCTAGATAACCAAAAGTAACATGAGATTTTTTCCTTCTTCTTCTTCTTTTAAGTACTAAAATTAGATCTACTATTGATGTGAAAATCTTAACCTCAAATGTTTTGGTGGGAAACTTTTATTCCATGTGGAAGCCTATTTCATCATTGTCCTGGGCATCATTGTCGTGGTTATTTAGAGCCAGGATAATGATGATTTGGCAGGACAATGATAAATAGTTCTGCTGTATTTAAATTTTTAATTTATATTGTTTGTTAAATACTTAACTTTAAGCCTAGGTCTAATCCAAAATGGTTATTTTTCTTGTCTAGTTATATTTAAAACTCAGGCCTACTAACTATCCATTATTTTTCAAATTAAGCAGGTGTGTGTTAAAATTCAATCAAAACTGAAAGTTAGACTTGAGGTTATTACATGGTGACCTGGCAGTGAGGCATTGGACTTCCGTGCTAGCGGTACGAGGTCTAATCCTCGGTCCCGGCACAGATTTATCTGATTGCCAAACCCTTTCTTCACCTCTGACAAGACATCTTGTGAATGTGAGGAATGCCAGGCCTCCACCGTTGTTCGAATCCCACGTTAAACTGTAGGTACTTCGTTTCATCTCACAATCACCCTACCATTACACATTAGTGTACGTGCGTACAACCTGAACGGGTAGTAAGACGCGGTACTACTACTACTAATAATAATAATAATAATAATAACCATGATAATAATTATGGTAATAACGATAACGGCAATAACAACAACAACAATAATAATAATAATAAAAATAATAATGTCGGGTAGCCAAAGAATAAGTAAACTATTTATTTTATCTATACAAATGTAAGTTTATTAATTTATTATGCATTTTTTTAACTAGAGTAATGATTTTCTTTTTAGTCTTTTAACTTCAATTGGAATTTCCAATCAAAATGGATAAGAAAAAACAAGATAATGAGGATCGGTTAGCAAAGAAAAAGCAGAAAAAAAACGCCAAGAAAAAAGTCAAAGGCGACCCAAACCGTGAATTACAAGAAAAATTAAAAAGACATGTGAAGTATGAAAGACAAAAGAAAACGGGTGTAGTCAAACCAGTACATAAAATGACGGCCAGAGAAAAGAGATTAACACGTAAAAAGTGGAAAGAAAATTCTAAACGCTACAGGTTGAAAAAAAAATTAGCAAACGAAAACTCATGTCCTGACATCATAACTGATTCCGTAGAGCCTCTTCCTGGCACAGAAAATAACAATATTAATACTAATAGTAATTCAAATGGGAGAAAATCTCGTGGGAGAAAAAAAGTTTGAAGAGACAGAGCACAAGCCTACAACAATATAAAAATACTAAATTAACAAAAAACTCAAAGAGATTGTCAAAGGTACAAAAAAATATTTTAGATTGCTTAAGAAAAATGAAAATGTAAGTAAGGAGTCAACACCACGTACCAAAGTACGTTGGCTTTTAAAAGGCAGGAAGGTGTCTAATGAAGTAAGGAGAAGGTTGATTTTTGGGGAGGTTATATCTGAACAATTGAAAAGGAGCTATGCACCACAAAAAAACAAGTCAAAACAAATGTACACAAAAATTATTTCAGGTAAAATTATTAAAAAGTATAGATTTTTGAAAGAAAGTAAACCTTTTTTAAAATATAAATTTTTGTTGATAATTATAACAGATATGATTTAATTTATGAGAGAAAAATCAAAAGTGAGGGCATAAAGCTTGAAGAAACCATTGCATCCTTATTAGAAAAGAAGAAAACATTCGCCTTTGCCCAGGAAAAAAAGACTGTACAACAAAAGGGAAGATAAAGAAACAAAAACGGCTTTTAAACGAGTCTCTGAAAACTCTGCATGCCAAATTTCTGTCAGAATGCCCCTATATAATTAGCTATGCAACCTTTTGTAAATACCGACCATTCTGGGTGGTGCATCCTAATGTAAATAAAAGAGACACATGTTCATGTGTTACACCCAAGAACATGAACCTTCTATCTGAAAAGTTGGATTTGTTGAAAGTCTTTAACTCTAAACCCACCCAATGTATTCTGAAAGAAATGACTTGTAATTATGAAGGAAGAGAAAATTGCCTACTTAGTAAATGTGAGGTCTGTAAATCTAACCTGGTAATATACAATCAATTTGATAGCAACAAAAATATAAGTTATAAAAAATGGGTTACCAAGAAGTAGAAAAGAGAAGTAAAAGGAAAAGCAATAGTTGTTAATATTATATCAAAAGAAGAAATACAAACAACTGTTGGTGGAATGGTAGCCGATTTTGAGCGGTCCATTCCAAAATATATGATCCATTCAGCCACTGCTAAATATCAACTGCATAAACTGTGTGAAATAAAGGATAACCTTGTAGAGATTGCTGTCCTGTTTCACATTGATTTCATTGAAAACTACAACTGCAAATATTAAAACGAAGCTCAAGGTATGCATTTTGGTGCCTCTAGAACACAGATTTCCCTACATACACGAGTTTATTATTTGAATCTTGATAATAAAACTACACCAACAGCATTTTGTTCTTTATCAAAATCTTTTGAGACATGATCCAGTATCAATTTGGGCACATTTGAGTCCTATTCTATAAAAAGTAATGAAAATGGCCAAATCAGAAAGACATTCTAAGCTATTTGTATACGGATGTTGTGAGAAGAATTGATCCCCCTGAACCATGTGGCAACCGTACATCCCAATTTGTTATCAAGTGTTTTCCTCTTTGTGATTAGCCTTAGGCTTCCCTAATTAGTTTTAAGAGTAATTAAAATTGGTTATATTAACTTTATGGAATGTATCAACATAAACATAACATAAATATATAAAACCTGTTTTAGTAAACATTAATATACAAGTATCTAATTTGACTTTTTGATACTTGCATCATTGTCCTGGCAGTACTGTCATTGTCCTGGAATGTTGTTTTGAAATTATTATTTTTTTATATGAATTAACAAAATAAATATACTGCTGGTATTTTAATTATGCTTTCTAGAACGTATACAAGCTAAATATAATTTTTAATGTTGATAAATTTGACATTTATTTGCCACTAATTTTAAAATTTAAATTTGCCTCTTTCACAAGAATGACCCATATATATGTCCAACAACCTCTAACGTTCTGTTTCACTCTTCACAGCAATCATTCGTTTATATGCATCTTTCTTTTTTGTCACAACTTATTTAACCTGTTCATTCTACTATGTATATCTTTTTAAGTTTGCCACCACAACAAATGCCCAAACATCTTTTGTGCATTCAACTAAAGCCTCTTTTATTCTGTTTCATGCACTATGTATGTCATTAGCATTTATTTTAACATCCCATTCATGCTTTTTTTAGTTTTTCACCCAGCAATCTTTTATATTTTTCTGTCCCAATTTTATCCTACAATTATTTCACTTTCACACTTACTTGCTAAAACTCTTGCACTGCTTCCTTACAAAATTCCTATATAATTCAACTAATATATTACTAAGATGTGATCCATCCCACATTCTGCTCCACAAACAACCCTAGTATTCTTTACTAAACCTCTTTAAGTATCTCATCATACACCACAAAATCAATTTCGTTCTTGAATTGCCCCTTTGCCATGTATATAAATGAATATCTTTGTACTTATACCATGTGTTTGACACAAATAAGTCTTTTTCTAAACAAAGACTCATTACCCTTCTTGTTTACTCTGTCAACACCATACCTTCAACAACCTCTGAAATCTCTCTTTGGGTACCCACCCATCCATTCATATCTCCTAATAAGATAATTCTTTCACCCAGTTCGCATACATTCAAGACTTTATTAAGCTCATTCCAAAACCCCTCTCTCCCATTCTCGTTTTCACCTTCCACCAGAGCATAACCAGCAACCAACATAGGCCTATGAATGCCTATTTTCATACATACACATTGGAGTCTAGATAACACCAACTCATACCCTCCCACAAACAGCTTAGCTGTTGGGCTTGAGATTAAACCTACTCCCTGACTTCCCCTTACCCATTCATCCACACCTGGCCACAATGCCAGGCTATTTTACTTTCTGATTGGTTTCACATTCACATAGAATATCAATTTTTCTTTCAATCATTTCCTCTAAAAGTTCACTCTCTCTACCACACACTCTTCTCACACTCCACGTTCCAATAGTCCATGTTCTTGACAGCTTGTCAACAGATAAGCCCTTAAGTTTTAACTTCAGCTGGCCATCATATCTTTGTTCATTCGAGGCTAATAATGTACAGTTTCTTTTAGTAACTAGCTTAGAGTAGACCAGGTTACTAGCCTTAACCATACCTGCACCCATGACAGTATTCACTGCTTACAGTAAGGATGCTGTACTGATCAGTGTTGGCACATTTTAGCCAGTATACCACACACACACCAGGATTAAGTTAATGGGTTTTATAATATAAGAATATACTTATTAAAAAAAGAACAAACCAGATAATTATTAGTGGGACACTGTATTCTTTACAGCCTACCATATTAGTTTTAAATGTTGCTAAATAAAAAATAGAACTATATTAAGACTAATGCTAAGTGCAAAAACTGCCACAGCTACCGCACTCACTTTTGTAGCTAGGCTGTATTTAAACTTAGTGGTGCCAGAAAATAAGGAAGGTCGTCACATTGTTAGTATTGTTAATTTGAAATTGTAGTCCTAGTTATAGATAGGATAGTGGATGTAGCCTGTTAGAAAGGTTTACTTAATAAAATCAATAAATCAGTATATTTTTGATTTATTATTTATTGGATAAAATTCTTGGTCTTATTTAAACTAATGTATTGCATGCATAAGCAATAGCGTAAAAGTGACCATTAACCCAAATTTATCAATGATTATATCAATTAAAACATTAAATGTGGAGGTGCATTATATTTATTTAGAACAGTGATAATCACACAAGGGGCTGATGTGAAGTGCCGGAAATTAGTGGTGTGATTCTTGCACGCCTCAAAATAAGAGGTTAAATTGTTATGTTCTAGCATTAAATACCAAATTCTATTAGCTTCCCATTTCTTCCTTCTCTCTAGTAGGCCTACCAATACCTTTCTATGACCCACATTGGTGACTGCGTGGTCTAAAGCATCATTCTTATGTTAAACTGGATTGCCAATAATGTGAAGATCCAGGTTTGAATCCTGGATGTGTATCCTGAGAGTAGATTTTCCTAAATGGTTCGCAAACATTGTTTATTTTATTTAAAAAGCAAGAACACAATGGTTCCGTATGTATAAGGAATAAGAAAAGGAAAAATCAAGTTAAATAAACATTAAATTTGTTTAAATAATAATTTAAACAAACATAACTTTTTAATATCAGTCCTTGAAATATTGTTTTTAAATTAATAATGCAGTAACTAAGCATTGATACAAAGACCATCCCAGTCATCACGACATCAAACTACTACGATAGATATCTTTCAATAATTATTGAAAGCTACCTGCCTCAGTGGTCAAATAGTCTGAAGCGGCACTTTCGTGTTAGACTGGCCTGCTAAAGGCCTTTCTCATACCTAACTTATTATAATAATTATCATATATATGTATATGATTTGTATGGGTGAGGAGGTAATCATTTTGGATGTGATTCTTCAGTGCAAAGCAAACTTGACCAAAGACATCCTTCGAAGAAACTATCTTCTGCACAATGTCATAGAAGGAAAGGTTGAGGGAAAGGGGAACTTAGGAAGAAGGATTCAAATATTGGAGGACTTGAAGGAAAGAAGAACAATCTGGGATCTGAAGTAAGCAGAGGATAGGGAACATTGGCAGTCTAAATTCACTTACATAAGGAATGAACCTGCTTTAAGACAGAGCACCTGATAATTAAAATAATAATGCATATAACCTGAACAGGTAATAAGACACAGTGATAAAAAAAAAGTTAAAATGCAGGTTACGTTATGTTTAGATTGATAATAGGAATATTGTTATAATCAAACTAAAATATTGTTTTAGTTAATTTTCTTCAACTGTGAAGTGCGTGGATAGTATGGAAGTTAATGATAAGCCAAAATATTGTGTAAAGACAAACAAGATATTTAATTGCACAAAAGATGTCTAATCCAAGAAAACATTATTCATAATATTGGTTTGTCAGGTAGGTATCAAAGTGGGTGACCGTTACAGACTAAGACTTTTTTTTCCAAATAAAATATTACTATTTTATAATTATATATTTCTAAGTGAACAAACAGGGTGTATCACTTAGGAGATGAAATAAGAAGAAGTAAAAAAAAGGTAGCTCACCTAATTCACAGTAAACTTGTAGGTCATGCCTTTTACTCATAAACACATAATACACCTAAAACTAAATTCTTGTTTGAAGAAATCTTGAAAATATACAAATTGAACTAAGTGGTGTAACTAACACCACACAATAATTCAACAAAACTGAACCGGAAATCCATACTGCCAAACCCCCGCGGTAGATAACTCCAAAAATATAAAGCTCAAATTGATATTAAAAATAATTATAAGGATACAAGAAAGTGTGCTCTCACCCCTATTGTTCATTGTAGTGATAGATGAAAGATAAAATTAGTAGAAAAGATTGGCAAGGGAAATCTGAAAGCAATTGTGTTTGCAGATGACCTAATGATATGGGACAATGAGGAGAAGGAAGTTCAAGAGCAGTTCAATGCTTGATATGAAATGGTGGAGTGCTATGGAATAAGGTTTAATGTAAGAAAGAGTGAGATAGTGATTATAACAAGGACAAGGAGACACAGGTGCATGACTGATGTGACAGTAGGAGGGGAGCAGTTGAAGATAGTGGAAAACTTTAAATATCTGGGGAGTGTGATAAAGGGAAGTGGAATAAAAAGAAGAGAGGGAGGCAAGCAGAAGCTTTTTCCAGAAGTGTGATAAGTCTAATTGGGAGCAGAGATTTGCAGAGGAAGTGTAAAGGAATGATCTACAAGACATACTATGTACCAATGTTGACATATGCAGGAGAAACGTGGATGAGATGGAAGCAGAATTCAAGCATGTGAAATTAAATTTATGTTAAGTGCTATAGGAGTGAGGATAGGATGAAAAATGAGAGGGTGAGAGATGTGATTAAGAATGAGTTAGTGCAGGGAAGGATAGAAAAATCACAACTAAGGTAGTACAGCCATGTGAGTAAAATGGAGAAGATTCCAAAGATGGTGAACATTGAAGCAGGGGCCAGGAGGTCAAAAGTAAGACCAAGGGACAGTTGGCTGAAGGGAGTGCAGAAAAATGTGTGGAGGATCGAGGAGAGGGGGTGGGGAATACATTGGAGATGTTTATGCCTTAAACAGACTCATCCAGTGGCTGTAAAACCATTGATGATCATGATATTTTTTATCATCTAACAACAAAAGCAAATTTCCAATGGTAGCAAAATTAATATTGTAAAATAATTTTATACAATTTTTAAAAAATAAGTAAAACTCAATTAACTCACCCAATAACATTCTGCCATATTGTGTAACATTGCGAGGAATGCTGGATAGTGTGGTCTAGATCTGGATAATACATTAAATCACCAACACATTTACAGGTTTATGTGAATGGACATCTGCACAAGAAATCAAATTGAAACATTCTGCTACACGATAGAGTGAAGCTTAATCGGGTAAATTAGGTGAGTTTTCTAATAATTTCTTTTTATGATTTAAAATGTTTTCACAATAGGTTATTTGTTTTGCTATAATCATAAATTTGCCTGAAAAATATTGTGTGTTTTAAGTTCTAGAAAACATTTAATTCCTTGTAATTTGAAACAAAAAAGAATACATTACTGGCTGAATTAGATGAGTTTTTTGATATTTTTTTTGTGCGATTTAGAATTTTTCCAAAATATTTGTTTTGTTATAATCAGAAATTTGCTTATCTTGTGTGTATAAGTGCTAGAAAAAATTAAATTTCTAATAATTGGACACAGAAAAAAATAAAATGAAGAATCCCATCCTTGGCTCATATTATCCCCAAATATTTTTCTCTGTGAAACCCAAAAATCACAAGATTTATTCTTGCATTACTCACAAAAATGTGGGGAACCCAATGATGCTAAATTCAATATTATTAAAAGTTAGTTAGGAAGGCCTACTCTAGGCTATGGTGAACAATTCAAAACCCAACTCACCTAAGTGACACAGGTACAAATATTATTGAAAAAATGTGTAGAGTTATATAATCGAAGCTATACATAAATTATACCAATTAGAGTTATGGCCAATCATCTTCTGTAGTAACTACTCTTCGCTCTTTTTCACAAAAGACACATTTCTTGAAAATGTTTAAATGATATTTTCTTCACCAAACAAAAACACTCTTGGATATCCACTTACAATTTTACATACAGCAAACTCGCACTAGTCTAGAGGTTCATTAGAACTGAATTGAGTTAAAACTTAGTATGAGCGAAAACACCCAAACAAAATTATCCATTGGAAGTCGAATATTAAAATAAAATAATACAGGCCTAAGCCTATATTTTAAGGCAAAATATTTTATAAGCTCCATTAAATGAGCCCCGCAAGCGAGCTATACCGAACGAGCGGCATCGTCATTAGTGATGATAGTGTCAACATTTGTGGATAGAGGGTATCATGTAGTCAGCACAACAAACCCTCTGGCTATTAATCTCAGTTTTCTAAACCTGAGCTGCTACTTATATATTCAAATAGCTCCTCAATTGACCTCACAAGGCTAAGTTTGACCCCATTCTAGAACCAATGTTTCACAGCTGGGGATCAAACCCCAGACCTCTGGATCTGTAGCCAACAGTTCTGACCATTAGACTAAAGAGGCAGTCAAAACCTTGTGACCATTCCATTCACCGATAAATTATAATCTTGATTAATATGCCTAAAATGAACGAGTTGACTTTCGAGTAGATGACATCATATTGCAATGGATCATGGATCAAATGACGTGCTCGTCTAATATTTTTACATTTACACTAAGGCTGATGTCAGATGGGGCTACCTGGTAGGCGTGACCCAGTGGGTAAGAACATTTTAATTGCTCCTGTCACTCAGAGTGGCACCACCTACCAAGTCGCACCTGAGGGTTGACCTTCTGCAATTTAGCATGCTACTTACAAGTGGTGTCACTTTGTCAACCTGTTGTTTTTAATTCGGTCTGTCGTACAACACGAGAAGTAGCCATTTTTCAATGGAGCTTGACAGTGAAGCCTTCATTAATGAAAATTAAACAGCGTCCAGCAATATGGGATGTTTCCTCTTACAATTATTATAAATGTGGATCAGGCCACCCTGGTTGCGAGCTCCAAGGTGGCCACGTCTGACACCAGCCTTAGGTTTTATTGAGATGTCTTAAAGGTTGTAAGAATAAATTAATTTCAAACAAAGATAATTATGTTTTCATCAGATTCACCATTTCCCTCTTAAGTGAGATATAGTGTATTATTTACATAAGTGCTTACACGTCATTACCTATTTCTGTAGTATACCGTTGATATTTTATTTATTTGATGTTTAATCAAACCCACTTAGGACGGTTTTTATTTATAGATATCTCTATCACAGCGTTTTAATAAATGTTCTGGTTACACACTGTTATATAATAGCCAAACACATTAATAGTCAATTATAATATTAACATATTTCCACATATTAAACGTTGGTAAATATGTGTATGTATAGTAAAGATCTCAACAGAAAATTAATATTTCAGAACGCGCATAAACTTTATTTTTCTTTGGCTAAACATCAATAGGCCTATTGCCTGGACCTATATCCTAGGAGTTTTATCTTCAATACGTTTTAATAAAATAGATATAAGCTACATATTTTATTTATGTCAAAACATACTTTCCCATTCGTTTCCTTGTGCCATTGCCAATAATATAGTGAGAACCCCTAAGAGTCGTAAATGACCAACAAAAATTAAATTGACTCATGTGATTATACCAATAATTTATCAAGTGACGTTTCTCTGAGGGCACATAAGAAAAACAGAAACAATATTTTGGTCAGAGTAGCCAGCTTTTTAGTCTCTAGAGAAAAAAGTAGTTAAATAGGCGCTTAACAAACAAGTGGCGGTACTAGCGTTTGAGTTCAAAATATTGATCAATCTACTTAAATTTATAATATATTAATAATAATTAATTCATGTGTATCACAAATACTGTTGTTTGATGGTTACCCACAGGATCAGTAGAAGAGATGAACTAAATTCAATCAAGTGAAAAATGCCAACCTGGACACAAATATTGAATTCGGGGCCGTTGTCTTTCCACGCCAATGCTCTACCATAGCCATCCTACAGTAGCCCCATAGCTTATTTGGTGCTGACTGACTGCTTTAAAAATTTACCAGATCAAATTAAGTATCCCTACGCCGAACCAGATGATCCGCAAAAACATGTGTTTAGCAGCTGTCACTTCTGACAGATACAATTTAGATATATACCTAAATGTTGACTGTCAGAAGTCAGATATGAGCTATCAGTCAGCACCAAAGAAGCCATGGGGCTATTGTAGTTTGTCTCGTATTCATTATTTTTGCTGATGTATTTAATCTATATGTGGTAATTGAGTCCCAGTGGAGTCAACATCGTCTAAATAAAGCCTGAGTGTGCTCTTGTGACAGTGGTTGTATTCGGCAAACATAGACCACTTGCTCGTCCTTACTTGGCTATGACAATGACAGTTTGAAACTACAATATATTTTTGATCAATAAAATACCCCGCTTAGTTTTGGGCCAGTGAACGATGAGTACACTTGAATAAGTGAACAGTGTAATTTAAGAAGTCCGCAATTTATTTTTGTAGCTTGTTTGTTCGTTGTTTAAAATTGTGTTAGAATACTTTTTAAAAATTATTATAGTGCAATTTCATTACAGCATGATCCAAGATCAGATCATGTAGATCTGGATAGTTGTCAACAGGGACGCAAACAGAAATTCTTCTTGTGGGGTCCAAAGTAAAGAAGTTACAAGTCAATAGTAAATCCAATCCATTACTCGTATAAGACTCATTTTAAACAAACTACAAATTACTTAATGAGGCTAGATATATACAAACTGTATTTAAAAATGGGATTATTTTCAACCACTGCTTTAAGGTGATTTAACATTGATAAATCTTTGCTTTTTATTTAATATTTTATTTTTAGGCTATTTCATGTTCGCCAGGGGAGGACTGGACCTGCTGGCCCCCCTTCGTGTGTGCGCCCCTGTGTCATAATACATTTTCATTTATAAAATTAGATACAAGGTTGATACCTTATATTATACAGAATTGTGCTGGTCATGGAAACATGAACGTACGGTGAAAATTATTTGGGGGTGGGAGGTATGTTTATTGTAAACAAAATTTTACTGGTAGAACTACTTATGAGTGATTTAAAAACAACATACAGTCAACTCTGGTTTTAGTGAGCTCAGTTGTAGTGAACATTCGGCTACAGCGAACCTAATTAATTGGTCCCAGTCCACATACATTTCAATGTGTGTTAAAAAATTCGTTTATAATGAACCATCAACATCCGTTTTAGTGAACAGAAAAATTGAAACTTTCAATAAGAAATGTTATTCTAACATCATAATTCTTTTAATACATAACTTTTTGGTTGTTTAAACTTAAAGACACCGATTCTATACATAAGTTCTTGTTTAGGCAGCATAAGGCTTGACTGAATGTGGAGGGGAAGGGAGGGTTGATCTTAAAAATTCACTACACTCATTGAACTGGCTTAAGTTTTAATACCCTTGTCTGCGGCAAGTAAAGGAAGACAGTCTTCTAAGTTATACGACAGGAGTTACAGGACAGTGAATGACAGACAGTTTGTGGCTATTTAGTAATTGTTTTCACTAATCCCTTACATAAAAAAAAAAAAAACTTTTTTTACTAAGTTTTTTGAATGCATGGATAGTGTGGAATCAAGTATGGAAAAATCACTGACTCTAGAGAAGGATCTGGAACAAGTATTGACTAAAACAGTATACAGTAAACTACCGCATATAACCAATTTTTTTTTAAAAGATTAATTGATAGATTTAAATAAAGAGCGATTGTATATGAACTCATATTTTGTTTGTCACTAACCCCTACTTTCAGATTTAAAAAAAATCTGTTTTAGTGAACTTCGGTCATGGTGAACAAAATATCCGAGTCCGTAGAGGTTCAGTATATCTAGAGTTGATTGAACATACTAAATACTTACAAGTTATGACTTGACATTACCTATCAAATGTATATATATATATGTATATATATATATATATATGTATATATATATATATATATATGTATATATATATGTGTGTGTGTGTGTTGTTAAGTAAGAATATATATATTATTTTTAACTATATTGCATATACAATGGCTCAAAAACATTACAGTTTGCATCAATTAAAAAAAAAGGTCAAACATCTTATCATCACAAAATGAAATCTACCATCCTTGGACTTGGTGATAACTTCATCTGTGTTCACTTTCATTTCTCAGTGAACACTGAGAAGGGCAAGACTGGTTAGGCGATCTTGTGCCGTGGTGTTACGCAGGTAGCTTTTCAATCTTTTCAATGTCGAAAATTACATTTCAGATGAAGCATTAGAGATGGGAAGATTCACCAGTATTAGAAGAGGTATCCTCACATTTGGATAAAATGTTTCACTACACTGCAAAAATGCTTCTATTGCAGTGCTTGGCTTGTCTTGTATACGTACACTCCTTCAATTCTTCTTCCATAATTGAATTTCTGTGAAGAACTTGTCAGGATGTGGAAAAAGTTATCTGTAGAAATATACACTCAATTGCAAGTTTTGGCCACTTTCATCATCTGTAAGATGTTTAGGAATCACTTTTTGAATGTTTGAGAGACACTGGTTGTGGTTTCAGCACAGCTCCTTTAATAATCGCATTATTACATTGTCTAAACATGTTAACATATATCCCTCGTGTAGTATTCCTCTGGACCTGACGCTGGAACATTTTCTCTATGAACCTGATGCACAGTTAATCTGGGCATTGTGATAGTGCCACCAACATTTGACGCCAGTATTAATGTTATTGCACACAATGTCTTAAATTATTCTTCGGAATTACTGCGTTGCAGTTTTAAAACTTCCAAAACTGTATTAACATGAAAGCAGGCTTCAGAAATATCAATCTCTACTTTTTAAGTGCCTTTGACAGCTGCATTGTAAAATAAAATATTATCTCAATTACAATGAGGCATATTATAAACTGCTCTGCAATAATGCGCTCTAATAATAATTGATGTGCCAAATTTGAAGTTTCTCGATTTTCTGAAGACTGAAGGTTTTCCAGTGTATCTACTACTGACTTATACACTTCTTTGAATCTCATAACTGCCTTGTGTTTACTAGCCCATCTGGTTTCACAAAGAGAAAGGAGAGACGTTTGCTTTGAAGTAGGTGAATCTTGGACAAGGCAGTCTTTCAACACAGAATTTCTGTATATTATGTAGTACATTCGCGGTAGAAATTTATCTGTAGAACAGACTATACAGAATTACATTTATATAGGATGTATATATATATATATATATATATATATAGGATGTATATATATAAAATGTTGCCATTTAGTGGGGTTTTCACCCCCTGAGCCCCCCTCCCGGCGTATGTTCATGCATGGAAATGAGTAGCTATGTTCGAAAGATATGTATTCAAGTTACTATGATTCGTCTCCATTCATCACTCCTCCATTCGGGAAACACTCTCAGAGTATAGAATGGGTGTTCCAGAAGCCATTCTGTTATTGCAGTCTCCCAGATTTTTTTATGTAGTCTCTTAAGATATTCCGGGAGAACGTTGAAATAAGCTGCTCCTTTGTACGATGGCTTCTTTTCATAAAGCCTAAGGTAGTGTAGTGTCAAGGAGAAGTTGTGCTTATTTCTTGTGTTGTAGTGGTGCAAGTATGGCAAGGAAAATTGGCCATGGAACCTGGAGATTGAAGAAGAAGGCGAGATATAGGAATACATAAAACGACAAAGAATTTTTAAGGATGAAATGGAGAGGGACATCAAGGATATTCGAAGAAGGAAAGCCACTGGAGATGATGATATATCTGATGACCTGCTGAAGGAACTGGGAAACAACGCATTAATGGCTCTAACAAAGTGTATAAATAAGAGCTTAGAAACAGATGAATGACCCTAGGATTTTCTAGACGTATCCATGGCAGCACTAAAGAAAAACAAACAAGCTAATAAATGCAGTGACCCCCCAGAAGCATTATCCTCATTTATCATACTGGGAAGATCGTGGCAAAGATACACAACAGGCGATTGGAACGGAAAATAGAAAGTGTGATGGAAGAAGATCAATTTGGATTCATAAAAGAAAAGGGAACCAGAGATGTCATAGGGATGCTAAGAAAAATTTCAGAGAGAGAGCTGGAAGAAGTTTACATAGGTTTAATCAACTGACAAGTAATTAGATAGAGTGAAGTGGGAGAAACTGTTGGAAATACTCAAGAATATCGGCATCAACTGGAGAACCAGTAGGTTGGTTGCAAACTTGCACCTGGGAAAGCGAGTGAAGGTAAGGGTGAATTATGGAGAGAGCAACAGCATTAATATTGGAAGAGGAGTGAGGCAGGGATTCCACTGTGACAATCACCCTTATTCTCCTGAGAATAAAGGCGGGTACACAAGATTTTAATGTAAATATAAAATACCAAAAACAAACAATAATTGCAGAGGAGCCAATAGGATAGTCATATGACAAATAGGCCGTACTCCGGCATATAGGTCATTCTGCTTCCATGAACCCACTTTACAAATATTATTTATAGGACTCAAAATTTATCCAAAATCAGGGTAGAGGACGGGACATATTTCATTTAATTAGATCCTATATCGGAATGCTATAAGAAAAACTAGACATTAACATAAGATTTTAAATAGTTTATTTTGATAAACAGTAGATAAATGAAATTATAATCAAAAAAGGTTAATATTAAACAGTGAGATAAATTTGTGAACATAAGTGTATATTAGAAGGATAATACCAATTGTTTTACTTTTAACAATCCCTCATAATTTAAAGGAAAAATATAAATATATATAATATAAAGTATATTGTAAATATGACAACAATGGGTCTCGCTAAACATCCAAAGCTAACTATAAATAAGTTATATAGTAATTATTAGAAAAGTAATAAAGATGGGTCTGCACAAACATCCAGATTTGAATACTAATATAAATACAGATGTATATCAGTAGAAAACTAATCACAACAGGTCTTAGCGACCATCCTCAATAGTATTAAAGTTTGTTTATAATAAATACAGTAATAGTCTTTCTTGTCAACATAAATATACGATAGCGCAATACAACATATTACAAAAGGGGAAAAGCCCCAAAAATTAAAGAGTAATAATCTAATTTTACAGCCCAATGGGCTCTAAGTTTTCTATTTTACCTAAATCTAACATTTAAAAAACCTTGACATTTTACGCCATACAGGGTACCCATTACGTGCAATAATAGTCCACTCAAAACTCAAAACTAACAAAGGAATTATCACTACCCTATCCCTGATATTAGACCGACAAAAGGCAGCTAACCCCTAAGTCCAAAAAAAAAGGGGACTTCGCTTTTATTTTGCCAACGTAACAAACTTGCAAATATAATTTACCATAATTAACCTAATTTATAACCAAATCAAGGTTAAATACACTATTCCAAACCCTGATTATATAATTTAGATTAAATAACAATATTTATGGCCGAAAAGGAATTTTGAGAGTATAAAAGCCGAAACGTAATTTATACCTTATGAACATCCTTGACACCAAGTTGTGCCCAAGGACGGTATCCTGACAAGAGTGACATACCAATCAGAGTTACATCATTATATACGTCATATTCAGTCTCGAAAAGGGGGAAGAGGGGTATTAAAACAAAGGCGAACACACAACAAGGAAGAGGGGGAAGGGGTAACTAGACGGAGGTAGAATATTCGAGCATGTTGTGGATGGAGACAGAACAATAGTTTCCTGGACACATCATCGCCTTTTAACTGATGTACGCCACACCTTCCCAGCATGCCTTACGGTAATTCATAGTGCGAGCCTACACACTGTTTGCTCGTTTAGTCTGTTGTTGTTTTTCTCGCGGCATGTTGTGCTGTGCATGAAGAACACTTGGGAGGGGCCACTGCTGAATGGGGCTATGATGAGTTCACTCGTGATTGTTATTATTCTTAGAGATCAGTCTTGTATATTTTCCCTTTTTTGTAGCTGTATGCCAATAAACGCTACACCACGTGTCACTCAATCTGTTCAACTTGAATAGAGAGGGGCTGTTCAGGGAAGCCCTGGAGGGACGTGGTAATTTCTGAATAGGAGGACGCGTCATCAACACAATATCGTAAGCAGATAATCTAACATTGCTGGCCAAAAATGAAGAAGAGTTGTAAGATGATGTGACAGTTGTAGGAGACAGTGAGAAGATATGGCATGGAGATCAACAATGAGAAGTCAAAAGTGATGGGGATTTAAAAAAAATGAAGAGCTGCTGGAAATTAATATTGGAAACCAGGAGTTGGACAGTATAGAGAAGTTCAATACCTAGGAGGTCTGCTGACAAATGATGCTTATTACACTGAATAAATTAAGATGAGAACCGCCATGGCCAAGGAAGATTTCAAAAAGAAGAAGTTACTGATGACCAGCAAGTTGGATTTGGAATTGAGGAAGAAACTGCTTAAATGCTACATTTGGAGCATCGTGCTGTACGAAGCAAAAACTTGGACTCTTAGGAATATGGAAAAGAAATACATGGGGAGATTAGAAATTTAGTGCTAGAAAATACTTGAGAAGATCATTTGGACAGAGAGGGTGAAAAATACAGAAGTCCTAAGAAGAGCGGGTGAGAAGATAACCATTTTGGATGTGATTCTTAGGTACAAAGCAAACTGGATAGGACACATCCTTAGAAGGAACTGTCTTTTGCATGACATCATAGAAGGAAAGTTGAAGAAAAGAAGAGCTTATGAAGGAGAAGTATTAAAATATCGGATTACTTAAAAAGTAAAGAAGAAAATTCTGGGAGCTAAAGGATGAGGCAGAGTGCGGGGTATATTGGCGGTATAAGTTCACCAACAAAAGTCATAAGACAGAACACCTAATAATAATAATAATAATAATAATAATAATAATAATAATAATAATAATAATAATAAAAATAATAATAATACATATTTATAACTAAATGTATACATATATACACATGCCTATATATATAAATATAATGTATACACATATATACATAGGACTATATATATATATATATAGTTATTAATAGTTATATATAATTACTATAACAAACAAGACAAACATTTTACGATATGTATATAATATATATTGGTTATATTTTAAATGTTAATCATAAACTCGTTTATTGTTTTAAGTTTAAACACAACTCTCTCTAAGGCCAAAGCGGTACAACATAGATAATGACTTCTTGGACCTAGAACATAATATTTTCCTCTTTAAATCCCCTTAGTGTGTCTCAATTTATTAAGGTATCTGATTTGATATTTCTGGCTGTCATTCATCCTCTCTGTCTTTAAGATAGGGGTGCCTCTGTTAGCCAAAAGAATCTATTCTCTAGAAATGTCAAAATAAAAGGGCGTTTAGATGATTGGTTAACATATAACTAACAATATTTAGGTGACTATACTCTTAATGCCAATTATATAAACAAACATTTGTATTTGAAACAGTACAACACTAATGGTTTTCAACATTAAATGTTAATTTATCAAACTAATTGGTGACCTGGTGGTCTAGGGGTAATGTGTCGGACTTCTGTACTGGGGGTCCTGGGTTCAACCTCGGTCCCGGCACAGATTTATCTGACGCCCAAACCCTTCCTTCACCTCTGACAAGACGTGTATTAATCACAACTTGTGAACGTATGGAATGCCAGGCCTCCACCGTGGTTTGGATTCCACGCTAAACTGTAGGTCCTCCATTTCATCTCACAATCACCCTACCATTACACATTAGCGTAAGTGCGTATAACCAAACGGGTAGGAAGACGCAGTGCTTATAATAATAATAATATTAGCAAACTAAATTTATGTATAATATTTTATGAAATGTTTTGATTAGTTTTTATGTTTGACAGCCATACGTTTTAAACTGTCTGTCATGAGGCTGTGAAAATAAAATGTTATTATGGCAGGGTTTAGTGATCCAGTAATGCTTTTAATTTGTCTTGAGGGGTAGTACATAAAATATTGATTGAAATTATTATTTTTATGAGACTTATACCGCTATTATATTGTATTTAATTTAATTTCAATTATATATATATTTATCATATAATATTTTTTTTATTATTCTTTTGTATATGCAATTTATGCAATTTATTATGTTCATGTGAAATTTTATAGCAAAAAAATTTCAGAATCTGTTGTATAGCCCAAAATTTGTGCCGATAGCGTAGCACTTTTAAATTATAAGAGCACCATGTCATTTTAGTGTGAATATCAAAACATTATGATTAAAATAATTCAAATATTAAATCCATCCAAACCACACCTTCACACCTGAGACTAAAAACTCATCCATAATAATTACATATTATACATATAATGCTTGGAAATACATAAAATATATTTGGTGTACACTTATTATTTAAATTAATTTGCGCTAATATTCACTATTATAAAGATGCAATATCAAATTAACCTAAAAATAAATCAAGTCAAACTAGTGCAAACTAATTCCTGGTTGGTTGAAACACAATTTAAATAGAGTATTGTCATTTCCAACAGAGTCTAAAGAAATTGCTACACTGCTTACAAATTGCACCTGACAAAGTGTGACGAACAGTTTAATTAAAATTCTTTTATTAATTTACTAGCGTTTACATTTATTCTTGATTTTTCAATCGTATATTTCAAGCAACCCCACCTCTATACACGTCTATGCATGTATGACAGTCTTTGGGGTTGTCAGTCTATGGTCAGTCCCATGTTTGATGGACAATCGACCACAAACGGTCACACAGGCATGACCCTCACTGAAAATAAACAGTGGTGTTTGGACTGTCAAGTGATTTGATAAAATTGGATGATGAAGAAGAAATTACTATTGCAATTACCCCTTGCATTTCAAGTACCAACTTGAATGGCAATCATCGTCAAAAAATCAAACCTGTTTGAATTCCTTCAGGCACGAGCTTGGCATGTCAGAGACCTTTTATACATAGTCATACAAGATAATTTTACATGTTAATCACAATGATTGTCATGCATGCACAAATCTAGTATCGATAAGTGCCGAGCTTTGACGTGGTGAACCGAATAGTATGTCAATACTCGTCTTGGCGCGCAAGGTTCAATATCGCTTTCAGATGGTAATGAAGCGCACGCGCATTCTTGGTCAGCTGTTCAGTACACTTTTAAAACAAGTGTTGATCAATCCAACATTTAGTTGCAACCATAGTGCCACCGTCTTTTATTTACTAAAATACTATTTTGTGTGACCTGGTAATATTTTTTCTTGTTTCTGTGATCAATAATATTTTTGTATTTAATTATGGTTTTAGGCATATTGTTTTGTAATTAATATTAGATCAATACTTTATGTAGCTAGTTAGTACTAAGCTAGGATATGAAGCGGACGATTTTATAGGTAGATGTCTTGATATGTATTAGCTAAAAAATCTTTTTCCATGATCCAAACCTTACGGTTTATTAAAAGTGGAGCAAGCACTAATATGTTGACTACATATTTTAGTAGTAATGTGATATGTCGAGTCGGTCTCCGGATGAGTGCTAGGAAGATGAGCTGTATTTTTTTGGAAGTGTCGTCTGCTAGCAGCCCAACAATACGGATAAACGACAAGGATCGAGTTTCTACCGTAAACCGATTAATTGGAATACATTCACTCACCAAAGGCTCATGTGGAAGACAAACGAATGGTACAAGATCATTGCATCAAGCACAGGTGGGTTGATATAATATAAATATTTAATTTAATTACACACGTGATTAGTAAACATATTCACACAGTAAATATTTTGACAGTAGTGTGATCATGATTTTTATTGATGTATTTAATATAAAAGGTTAGTTATGAGAAGGGTAATTAAAGCTTAATGCACTGACACTCAGTGCAATCGCTTCCACTCTCCAGGGTTAGAGTTATACACGCCAGTCAAACAGGCTGGCACTCTGTTTTGACTAGCGCCCTTGATTGTGACTAAGGAGGCCCAGGTTATACCATACACCACACACCATTGGGGCAGGTTCATTACCGATGGAACTTCCCCATATTCATTTAATGCAAATGGGGGTGCAGTTACTTAACATTTCAACTTTATCATTTTGTTTTCTTGGCTTAGATATTTTAAGTCCTTAATAGATGAACAAAGATAAGAATGTATAAAGTTATATAACGAAGAACTTAATGGTTTATATATATATATATATA
>CABEEJ010000383.1:226822-243002 GCA_901482245.1 Timema douglasi | reverse complement strand
AAAAGCCCCCCCCCCCCCACTTAAAATCATTTTCATGAGAAAACAATAATTTACACTTTGTTTGTTATGTTAATCAGTGCCTGGATACAACATCTAATAAAAATTGCTTCCGTAAACTACTCTTAATTTTAGGGTTAGATATCTAATTCCAAGAACTCCACGGGGTAACGGGGCGGAGGAACCTATAGAAACCCTGGAAACCCTGGAAACTCTTCGTAAAATGGTTTCGGTTCTAGGCCGATATACAGATAGACATACGGCATCGCGAAAACAACTTTTTCGGTTTAAATTGGTCATGTAACATCGAATGCTATCAAAATCTCAAGTTCAATTCTTTTTATGATAGCAATACTTCTCTTTTGGAGGGGCCGAGACAGGGGTGGATCCATATCATTTTCATAGGAGCGTCATAATTATAAATAACATAGTTACAATTTTAGATTTCAGTTTAAAACCATTTAATAGTTTCTCATTCTTATTTGATCTTATTTTTGTTTTAAACCATGATCATCCTCTCCAATTTTTTTAAATAAGATCATTTTTATAAATTATTTGGAGTGGCCCTCCTTCAACAATTGTTTGAAAAATTATTCACTTTAGAAGCTATGAATAGTCTTCACCTTGAATTTTTTTAAAATTAGATTCTTGTATAAGCCATTAAAAGTGTTCCTCCCCTAGAAATCTTTGAAATTTAGATACCCCTCGAAACTATTTAGAATGATATTTATCTTAGTTTTATACGATAACTAGATACCTCTAGAAGATAATCTTTGAAGTTGTCTTCCACCAACAAAATTTTGTAAATTAAATTATTTCATAAACTAGGCTATTTGGGGTGGTCCTCGCCTGAAAATTCTTCAAAATGACATGCATCTAGAAGCTATTTGGAGTTGTCCTGCTCTGCAAGTTAGATGCCTTTATTCTAGTAGTTATTTGAAGTGGTCTTCTCCAGCAAAATTTTGACAATAGAATTTGGAGTTTGATTTAAGGCCATCTTTTAGCTTCATATTCGATAATATCATAGTATTTTGAATATACATAGGGGGTGAATTTATTCCAGAAAGGGGCAAATTATTTTCAGGGGGGCAGAGTCCCCCACAGTTCCACCGCTTCTGCTGTCCACACATACTCTATATTCGGTATTCGTGGACGAACTGCTCTCAAGCTCTTCTTTGATATTCTGAAAATTGAAAAATGACACCTGGACACGGGAATCGAACCCGGGACCTTCGGCTTAGTACGCCAATGCTCTTACCACAGAGCTATCCAGGATTCGTCCCGTGCCCATGGTCATTCTTCAATCATAGCAGAGTCTAAGATGGACGTGCGGAAGTCGTCAGCTTATAAACATGTGATTATATAAGATCACAGCCATCAGACAACGCAGCCATTAGCGACTCGGTAGTTGGCAATTTTGCGGCCAATTGACAATTATATATATAATTGTACAGGATTGCATATATTAATGAAACAAATAGCCGAAACTATTTGTTAATGCATTTTAGGAGGATTACACCTCTTAGATATCATATTCTGAAAATTGAAAAATGACACCTGGACACGGGAATCTTTGATGTTTGGTAGTCTACCGTCACTATGCGGAACAATGTTCGTTACTCGCCATGCACGACAAATATTCGTACATGAACACGAACATTTTTTCCACATTTGCGTGAGTAATATCGAAGTTTGAATAAACGTGGACGAATAATGCACATGTGGATCCGACTTTAGAGGTGTCTGCGCGTAAAAATATTTAAAAAATGTATTATTTATCTGTGTTGTATTTTCTTTCTAAAATTTAAAATTTCATTTTTTTTTTCTTAATTTTCTAACTTTCACAGGGGGGTCGAATGATCCTTTGACCACCCCCACCCCCCTTGAATCCCCGCTTGGGCTGAGAAAAAGTAAAACGTACTTATAGCTGAGAAGGAACGGCCTTGAATTGTTGTTAGAAAGTGAAATTAAATTTTGGTTTAGTAGGTCTACTCTAGTCGTACTGACGATTCGATATTTCCGTAAATGGCACTAATCCAACGATCCAGGATTATGAGGATTAATTTGAAAGAAATTCCCTGGTATTTGCCTTGTGGGATGATTAAAGTCTTATGTATAAATCCCTCTCAGTATACTGAACATGGTCAGGCTAGAACTCCAGTCTCGAGCCCGTGTTGGGCGTGAAAATCACTAGAATAATTCTTTTTATTAAATTTATATGGTATATTTAACGCGTATTTTCTAGACTAACTGCACATGGTTCACAAACCTAACTTAAATCCAAAACCTGCACAAAACCCAGTCCACCTGCCACTAATTATAATCCCTGTGAACAGTGAAGCCCCAATTCTACAAAATGATCATTTTCAGCGTTGCTGGGTATAAAACATTGGGCTAATAGTTCACCAGACAGATGCACTAAGCTGAAGTATCAAACATCAAATCACATGTTGATTTATTATGCATAGCCTACTTTTATAAGCCTCTTGTGTTCTTTCTATATATTGTCACGTGGAAAAGCGGTAAGGTTTAACTTTTGTTCGCCGCATCTTACTACCCGTCTGGGATATCAGAATATGTAGAATAAATGTGGTAAGTAGGTGGAAGGTATAGTTTAAAAGAAATTTACCAGCATTTGGGTGGAGATATAGTGGAAAACAATTTTTGGTTAAACGACCCTCTATAAACTCGGCCAGGACCAAGATCTAAGACGGGGGTCATCAAATTTTTCATGTCCAAGGGCCAAAGTTTCTGTCTCTTGTTGGCTCGCGGGCCGCAATACTGTACCGATAATTTTAGGATTAAATAAATATTAAAATAATCGTATTAGCTCATTCTTATACACTTATACTCACACTTAGGATTAGTCCTGTCTCCAACGGGTTAAATTTTAGATTTATCGTGAAGTATGACTGTTCTCGAGTAGTTTTTTCCTTTTTTTTTAGATTTTTTGGTAGAAGAAGGTAGCGCGATATGCTTTGTATACTAGAGTTGTCACTTTACGTTTCAATGTACATGTGTATAAAAACCTAATAATTTTAATCACGTAAAAAGTAAAAATATGCATTTATTTTATTAGTTGATTATATCAAATAAATATGTGTAACTGTCAATTTTTCTCTTGAAATAATTTTAGATTTTTCATAAGCCAGTTGGCCGCAGGTTGAAGAACTATGGTCTATAATAACTTAAACGCTGGGGCTATAACAGTAATCTCCCGGTAACCAACGATCTAAATTCTAGACTAGGCGAGCTTAACCTTTAGTACACGTACTAATCGATGAGGATGATAGAGTGAGATGGAATTAAAGTTTTAGGAAATGTCTACAATTTTGGTCTCTTAAAGTCTCTACAATATAGTGAATGTGAATAAAATATATACACTACATATCAATATTTTCCTTGTCAGGGATTCCAGATTTGGTTAAAATCGGTTGAAGTTAAAATTTGTAGAAAGCTTTGGCCAATATTAGGAAATTTAAAAAAGTATCTAGTACTTACTAATATTTTAGTATAATATTGCAACACGAAGGAATGTATCTCGGCTTAAGGTTGAGCCTACCCATAAATGCATGGTTATAAACAAAAAAAAATGTTTAAAAAAAATCTAATAATTCAAAATTGTTGTTTTTTATTTATTTTAGTAACATATCTGGGCATCTTTCATAAATCTTATGGAATTTTCAAACCACGCTAAAAGTAGTTATTTAAATATTTTCGTTAAAATGTTTCCATTTCTATGCATTTTAAATGGGAAAACAAAAACTATTAATAGATTTATTTATTTTCTCTGTACAATTAAGCTAGAGTGTTTGTTTATAACATATTATTTAATGAATAATTTATTTTTATTTTTAAACGTATTTTTAAATTTAGGTTGGCTTCAATAATCACGACGATATTGAGCTCTAAAGACTCGCAAGTCGACACTTTAGTGAAAATACGTTGCTTTAAATACAACTTTTCCTTCTACAAATAGTTATATTAGTTGATAATAGGTGCCGTTAGTATTATCATTACCCATTTATCAGCTAGTATCTTTTGCACGCGTTGGCTAACCTGCTGTATCGGAATTCAGATGGCAGTGGAGGGTTAAGCTTATCTCTGTGACCTTCCAAAGAAACATTAATACCATATGCATTAGGTATAAGAAGGGCCAATGTCCAATTATGAAGATTTGCGTAGTTAAATATAAACATCTTAATATATTAAGTAACTAAAATACTCACAAAATCTTAACTGCTGTGTGAATAAATATAGTTGGTTCCTACTTACTTCAATGAGAGTATTACTCTAGTGATACATTATTTTCAAAGAAAAAACCACATGCTTCGCCATACACAAAGTATTATGACATTAGCCCTTATTTATCTGAGGCAGTAAAGCATGTAAAATTCATCACTCATTTAGGCTATCTGTATTTACTAATTTAAGTACAACGGATGAGTAGCGACACTATTTTATTTATTATAGAAATAATATCAAAATTAAGATACAAATAAATATTTCTATATAACAATGTAGCGATTATTCTGACGTTTCAAGTACTTTTTCTTAAAAAAGCTCTTAGCTGAAAGTAAATGTTACTAACACTCTGTAACGCACTTATAGTATGTTCAAAATCTCTTGTGCCTTGGCCGATTTCGTATCACGCTAGTACTAAGTTATTTCATCTTTACAGGAAATCGAGCTAACAAAGTTACTAGAGCTGATTAATTTACGCACTCGGTGATCAGTCATAGCGCTTTAGCAATATTGACCACGACATGGAGTCGATGATGAGTAAAATATATTTAAAACCATTATGTTAATGAACTTTTGTGTTCCCAATGCCACAAAGTAAGTAAGTAAGTAGTTGATACCCAACAGCCTATGTGATATAGTGGTAAGATATACTGGCTTCAGATCTCGAAGTCCCAGGTTCGATCTCTAGTGCTTCCAAGTCTGTCTGCGAAGCAGTGGGTCCGAAACGGAACCAAAATCAACCTCATGAGGACAAATGAGGAGCTACTTGAATTAATAAGTAGCGCTTCTAGTCTAGAAAACTGAGATAGAAGGCTGGAGGGTTTGTTGTGCTGACCACATGACACCGTCAACCCGAAAATGTTGGCACTATCTTCGCCAACATACGGCAGCCTCTCGATTGGTATGGCCTGCTTGCAGGCTAACGCCATGGATATTACTCATGTTAAAATCTACCAATAGGATGAAAAATTATTCCCAAAAACATTTATTTCTAGAAAATTGTGTAAATCCTATAGATGTTTGAAAACTGTATTCACCGTATTGAATAACAGATACCCACTTCAGTGGCCCAGTGGTCTAAGGTGTCACTCCAGTGTTAAATTGGCCTGCTGATAGCAGAGCACTTGGGGTTCAAATCCTGGCCGGGTCTACTGAGGGTAGTTTTTCCTAGATTGTTTCCCCATCTCCCAAATTAAAATGCTGGTAGATAACCTCTCAAATGCTTCCTTCCTCATTACTACCCGATTAGATTATCATATATGCGTATAACATGAACAGGTAGTATGACGCGGTGATATCAGCAATAAAAATAACAGACATATTTATAGTCAAAATTGTTTTAGTCTCCGAAATGAAACTGCTTTTTAAATATTTTATTGCCTCTTTACCCTTTAAAGTTTAAAAATTAATCAAAGCACAGTAGCCAAATTTAGCACACTAAATTTTAGTTATTTTTTTATTTTACCTGCTTGCTAATAAACTCAAATAAATGGTTCGACAAAATCGTAAGCTACATACTCGTATAGGTTATTTATTATATAGTTAGTGACAAAATCTTTCAAAACTAAGTTATCTCTAATTTTACCTTAAATAATTTTTTCTCTGATAAATAAGTATACAGTATTATTTATCACTACCCTCCCCAAATATTTATTTGAAAAAAAAAAAATAGTTCAAGACTTTTTAAAAAGGAGAGTTATAAAGCAATGACCTGAGTTCGTTTCTATTCTGCTCAATAACATGACCCGGCTGCTAGGCCTTGTATATATGACCCGTAGTTGTTATTGCAAGGGAGCCATCCTTAAATTACGTAAGGCTTTGTTACATGATTTTAGATCCTCCCTCCCTCACATGAGCTCCCTCCCACCTCTCTAGCTTACGTAATTTTTAAAGATTTGGTAAGTCATGTTATTATAATCGTTTGGTTATTTTTAGACATGAGGATTGGTAATATCCAACTTTGTTGGCCACATAGTCTAAGGCGTCACTCTTGAATTAGAATAGTCTGCAGATGACTGGGAGATCGTGGCTCAATCATGATCGGGTGATATTTCCTAAATATTTTCCTATTCTCTCTTCACGCGAATGCGGGTACACTTCCTCTAAATTGAAACGTATTTATCCTTAACCCACTGGCGTAATTAGTTCATACCTAAACAGGCAGAATTAATGAAGGAAATGTACCCACATTTGCGTGGGAGAGTAGAAGGAAACCATTGAATAAGATCTCCCCAAAATACCCTCAGCAGGGATTTGAACCCCCAGACAGAAGCATCTAGCTGGCTGGGATGGATAAGCTAAATTTTCTGCTCGAGAATGTGATTGTATCTTGACGTTTTATCTCCCCACGTTTAGTCCAACTAGGTCGGTCTGGCACTACACTTCTTATCTCTATCAGTTCTTGGAAAAGTTTGCTTGCGGCCTTTACTGATTACCAGTCAGTCAGCCTCCCAATCGTTTAAACAAACCAGTAATTCTGCCAACCTGATGGCTGGAATCCACCAGTTTGTATAACGTTAGCAAAGACCACTATTTTGAAAGCTGAAATCTCAACACACAGCCAGAGAGGGTCGGCAGGGCCTTAAAATAAACCGACTAAACACCTTTATCTTCTTCCTTACACAAAATAGTACCCAAACAACTAGTTTTGTTTAGTTTTTAACACAAACCATTAAGGAAAAAAACCCCTTCAGTGTACCTGACCGGGATCGAACCCCAATTTTCCGCGTCTTTGACACTCTAGTCTACTGCGAGAGCAGCGTGTTAGACCTCGCGGCCACTGAAGCGAGTGCATTAATGCTTATGTTTTAATTTAATATTTCCCTCTACATCCTTATCACATAGAGGAAGTAGTTAAATAACCCTAACGAATGAACTAAAATAATTATAATATATACCTATTAATATTTTACCTTAATTATGCCACCATTTCCCAACCATCATAAATATTCCTTTAGTAAAATTATTATGGCTAGGTCTATCATGTATTTAAAATAAACCGTGATCTCTAATCTCAGTCCACTAATATTGTATAAAACAGCTCAAAATGATGCAATGCAATATATTTATATAGACATTGGAAAAAACAAAATTGTTGGTTAGGGCTAGGAGATACGCTTAATTTAGCTTCCCCAACTTTTTAATTACTAATTTTTTTTCTTGTAAACTATTAAAGCTTAAAATTCCACACTCAGGTACAAAACAAAACTTTTAAATTGATATTAAAGAAACACCAACACATTTTAACTAGGAGTGTGAGAGGTGTTCACGCGATTATTATACATCCAAATTTGGTCGGGACCAGTGGCTAAAATTAGTGTGGGTGCTGCTCCAGAAAATTTTTAGCCTTTGTTTTAAAATTGTGTAAAAGGAAAAAAACATGTATAAAAAGAAAATTTATTCAGGAACTTGATAAAATCTTTAAAAAAACAACACATTTTTTACTTACTTTAACTTAAATTGTTACAGTTCAAGCTTGATTTTATCCTTAATCTCTGGATTACAATTGGGGAAATCTTTCTCCATTAAAAGTACTGCAAGCGCATTTAGTCTTTCTGTTATATAAAAGAACTGAAAAAAAAAGAATAAAATAGAATAGCTGGAAGCAGAATAATAATCTGATTCTACACTCTTCTACACTTTATCACATTCAAGAATATGGTACACGGTTTTTAAGCACAACATACGCTGAGTAAAAAAAAAACTTCCTTTCACCATCACGCCAGAGCCAGCATTGCGAGAGCAACAGTGTTCTCTATACCTGGAAGTCTCGCCTTCCTCCCCACCCCCTCGTATGTGCGCATGCGTACAACAGTCAAACACCACGTCACTGACACTGTGAAGCGCACAGTTCCATACAAAGATTTTTGTGTATTTTTCATAGACTGGAGGATGGCTACTGAAGTACTGACATTAAGCTTAAGGAATATATATTGTACTACAAAAATATTATTATTATTATTATTATTATTATTATTAGCACCGCGTCTTACTACCCGTTCGGGTTATACGCAATTACACTAATGTGTAATGGTAGGGTGATTGTGAGATGAAATGGAGGACCTACAGTTTAACGTGGAATCCGAACCACGGTGGAGGCCTGGCATTCCACTCATTCACAAGATGTCTTGTCAGAGGTGAAGGAAGGGTTTGGTAATCAGATAAATCTGTGCCGGGACCGAGGATTGAACCCCGGCCACCAGCACAGAAGTCCAACACCTTACCCCTAGACCGCCAGGTCACCTACTACAAAAATAAAGAGAGAATTAAAGAAAAAAAAAAGAACTCATTATATTAAATGTTATTGATAATATCAAGTGGAAATAGGGGGTGCTACAGTTCCGCAGTGCCTATACACGAGCCGCCACTGGTCGGGACCCATCAATCAGTCAAAAACAAAATTAAATACGGCCATAAAGCGTATACCCCAAATGAGCAGTAAGACGCGATTCTATATTATTAATGACAGTAAAATATTGCACCTTTGGGAATAATTATTGAACATAATGAAATCAACATTTTTATAACCGTGTGATTATTAAACATTTTGTGTTGTAATATGTAATTGTTCACTAATAATTCTAGCATAATATTAAATTTTACATACATATATTTTTTTTCAGTATTTGTCAAAGAGAAATCTGGCCAAATTGTTATGGTCTGTGGAAGAGCTGCATAAAGAACCGATTACAATAAATCGTGAAGGAAGTAGGTAAGTGCTCTTGTTAAAAGACTAATTTTAAACAAAATCTATGTTTTATTTAGTGGTAGCGAAACTATGCAACCATATAAATATTTGCCACCGTAAAAATAGGCCGTGAATCTAACTCCTTGTAGAATTAAATCCATCTGGATGATTTCTCGAACCTAGTCACTTTTTATAGCCTTTAAATTTATTTAATTTTATATTAAAATTGACTTTTTAATCCTAAATGATTTAACTAGTATATTCTTTAAATAGAAAAATTACAACCGGACAAGGGAATCGAACAAGTATCCAGGTGTAATTTTTCAATATAAAGAATATTATATCTAGATGCAGATATAGCCATAACTAGCAAATATAATAGCTTATCTATTTAATCAATCATTAACTAGTATAGTTGAAAAATGTATCACGCTGATACGTTAAATAAAGGAACTAGGCCAACAAGGGAACAAACCATTTCATTTAAAATTTAATCAATTATAGTTATTATTGTTACTTAAAGCTTGTTAAGTTTTTGTATTGGTTAAGTGTAAGACAAGGAAAACAAGCCTTAATTTAACCAACATGTTTAAAAATAAAGACAATAAAGAAATATTAATTATTTTACTCATTAATTTACATTATTAACAATTTTTTAAAGATTTTAATATTTATTTTATCAATATTAATTTTAATGAAGTATTGTTATTATTTAATTAAATATTAAACCTTAGCGGCAAATAAACTACACTAGATATAATTCCCATGTTTGTATGTACACAAACCCCTTATAATGGAATTAAATGGTCGGAATGAACCAAAAGACTTATTTTTGATCTTATGCACAAAGGCTGATTAAAAATACTATGAAATATGGATGGTAAGAAGGATTTATTAAGTCTCTTTCCATTCGCTAGTAATATACTGAATTAGTTTTTAGCTCTTTATAAACGCGTTTATAAAACACACGAAGGACAATAGTAATTAGGTAAAATTCTAGAGTTAGGAACGCGTTATTAAAAAATAGGCATAAGCTACTTTATGTGGCCGGAGAGCTGAAACCAGGGGGAAAAGGGGTGCTCAAGCCCCCCCTTTTTTTTCGAGAGGGTTGGGACTATCCTAGGCCCTCTCGATAACACCAACCTATATTCAAAATACAATATACAGATATTCTAAATTATTGCTTAAGGTGATTGGCACTTTTTATTTGGCGTGGAAATGCAGAGCCATGGGAACAAACGATTATCTTCAAGAATTTTTATTGTTTTGCAATATTTTTTTCTGAAATGGGTTGTTCAAGAATAGAAGCATGTTGATTAAGTTCTACTTTTTATATACACACCTCCTATATGATTTTAACAGTGATCACACAGTATATCGATAAAATTGACATTTTTCAATAGAGAAATGCCGACTTAATAATAAAAAATAAGAAAATGTAACAAATAATAAACATCGATACATTCTCTTAGAAGGGGCTTTGAAAATACTAACATAAAAATTTCACTCATTCTTGAGAAAACTTATATTTCTAAACGTAGGATTTTTCCGCAAGACCTGTCCAACAACCAGCGCGATCTACGGTTTCCGTGATCCAGCTGTTCTTGTTGGTGCAGAAGGATACTTTGTTTGGTTGTGAAAACACGCCACGCCTTTCATCCTTCCGCCCACCATCCCAAAAAATAGGTTTTAGACTTGCACTCGACAGGGCCAAGGGCCTTAACTAACAGACTTAATCTATTTGCACTGTGGGAATTATTTTTTAGCACCACATCTTACTACCCCTTCGGGTTATATATACGCCTATGTATTAATTAAAGGTGACCTGGTGGTCTAGGGGTAAGGTGTCAGACATCTGTGTTGAGGGTCCGGGGTTCAATTCCCTATCCTGACAAAGATTTGTCTGATTGCCAAACCCTTCCTTCACTTCTGACAAGACGTGTATTAATCACAACTTAGGAATGTATGGGATGCCAGGCCTCCACCGTGGTTCGGATTCCACGTTAAGCTGTAGGTCCTCCATTTCATCTCACAATCACCCTACCATTACACATTAGCGTAAGTGCGTACAACCCGAACGGTTAGTAAGACGCGGTGCTAATAATAATAATAATAATAATAATAATAATAATAATAATAATAATAATAATAATAATACTAATAATTACACTAATAGGTTAGGGATTAGGAAGGTTTAATTTAGAGGAAATGCACCCGAATTTGCGTGAAGGGATAGTGGAAACCCCATTATGCAAAAACAACTTCAGTTCACCCAACCGGGATCGAACCCTGATCCCTCTATCCTCGGCAGTCTAGACCAACATGAGAGTAGCGCGCTAGACTATGCGGCCACAGAAGTGGGTCTGTGGCCAATTGTTAATTTATTTGTTATGTAGTTGCATAAAACAGAAAGAATAAAAATATCCATCATAAACACCTGCCATGCTTATCTCAATAATTTTACATAATTATGATATATTTATAAATTATTATACAATATGGCAATCGAAGAGCTTTAAATGTGATCCCCGTCTTCCCCTTACATATCCTATGGGTAGGTCTGGTAGATAAATAATAATTTACAATATTTTTATACATTGGCTTTAAATATAGAAAGGAAATATTTCCCCGGCCCCCCAAAATAGAAACGGGGGTACTTTAGCTCCCTTGGCCTCCTTGGTTCTGGAGCCCACGTCGAAATATTGGTCAAACCATACTTTCGTAGCCAGTAAGCATGCACCTGGCGCAATACTTATTTTAAATAAGATTTCTACCCCTGCCTTTCTTAATCAAAGTGTTTATCTCTGCTCTTACTTATTCTAATTGGGGTGGTCCCAGCAGAATATCCATTTTGTCCGCTGAGACTGCTATAGCCTACTCTACTTAAGAACCAACTTCCATTTTATTTAGGTTATCTTATATGTAAGAGTCGGAAAATATTTTGTTAACAAAAAATAAAACAACCATGCATTGAAGGATTAATATAGATATTAAGTAAGCAAAACTTGAATACAAATTGTGTGTTTATTATGAATATTAAAACATATTGTTTCAAATTAATACTATTAATAATGTTTGGGTAGGAATTAATTTAACACAATATTGAAAAGAATAAAACCATTTTAAGATAAAGCATTTTTGGTCAAAGGCAATGAAATATTAAAATAATCAAAGTTACATTAAACTTGTGAATCTTATTATGAAAATAGGCTGTTATATTAGTATTGTTTTTGGGGTAAGGTTGGATTTAAAAATTAGTGTAACATTGTTGATAAGAGATGACTATATAATAAATAGATGGTAAATTCCTATTTTATCTGAATTTCTAATCCCTTTCTAATTGATAACAAAAGATTACGGGCTTGCTACATGGGGTTTTTCTTCGTAAACATTTCCTTACGTTCACGTATGTTAAAGTGCATTGTCTTTATGACGCACACATAGTGCCCATCCCTAGTTTAACTCAGTTGCAAGCGTATGCGTAGTAATACGCAATGTTAAAAATAAATAAATAAAAACTCAGTTGCTCATGTGGAAGGAAGGAGTTGTAGTCACTGTGAATTCACACGTTCGCCGAAAAACCAGCGCAGAACCGAAACATAGTCACGTGATGAGCTCTAAGCCAATAACAAGAGTTCCACCTTACCGGCGCGAGCTGTTTCGCTAAAGTTCAACTCATTTCTACTTCGTCCGCTTTGCCTGAGATGTTCGGCACAGTAGAACCAATCAAATCTCAAGCTCAGTTATATCAAATCAGTGCGCATGTGCATTTGACAACGCATGCACTGTACATCCAGAAGCAAGCAGACAACTTCGTTGGCCGTTGTGATAAGATTTGAATCAACCAATTAATGTAAAGCACTTGCATATATTTATTTATATAGCACCGCGTCTTACTACCCATTTGGGTTATACGCTTAAGTACTAATTACGCTAATGGGTTAGGGATGGGGAGGTTGAATATAGAGGAAGTGAACCCGCATTTTCTTGGAGGGAGAGTGGAAAACCATTTAGGAAAAGTCACCCCCAGTTCACCTTACCGAGATTCGAACCTCGATCCCCGTCCACTCCTCGGCAATCTATCTTAACACGAAACTAGTGCGTTAGCCAACTACGCCACCGACACCGAGGCGGGTCCACTGTGAATCTATCTATTGGATTGTGTCACGACACGGTGTTATAATTTGAAAACATCAATCGGTAGAATGATCACAAATATATGTTTATCTACTAGAAAATTAAATATGTTGATAATCAGCTGTTTTAAGTTAACATTGCAATGCTTCATGGGTCAACATAGCGTGTGAATTGCTGCACCACTCAATCAGATTTTGTTCTCTATTTTTGGAGAACGTGTGAATCATTCTTTAGTCTCATACGCGGCAAAGCAGGACATTTAGTCTGGCCATCCTATTTTTTGATTTTATAATTATAAGTTAGTATAAAGACAACTTTTTATATATTTTGTAAACAGTACATTAGTAGGAACTGTACTTATTGTCATTGATGTAGACTGATCGTGTGTTTAATCGACCTTGAATCTTCTAGTAGTGACGAGTAGTGAGGCCTAACTGGCAAAGATTGAACTAAAAATAGTTTCTGTATTACTTTCTCAGCACGTGGCGATCTGGATGGAAATTAATGGAACTAAAATTTTAATAATCGTTTCTTAATAATTGATTCTTCATGTACGTATTTTTTAAATGTAATTAATTTAACTGTGATGAGGTTTTCTTGTTATTTTTGGTTTCTTTTGTTTATACTTAGTTTCAATGTATTTTGAAAGGTTAGCGGTAATAACTATAGTGCAATTGGTCCTTTTGTCTTGCGTTCTTGTCTCTGATTGACCTCTCCTGAGACACGACCTCCTGGCGGTAAAGGTGACGCTATTATCTCGTTCACTCTCTTCCTGGACCTGATTGACGTGAGACGCTAAATTCTTTTCTCTTGTAATCCTTGTGGGGTTTGATTTTAAATTTAGCAGGTAGTCGCTTTCTTTTCTGTTTTTTATGTTATGGGGTAAAGGTTTGCTTAGTTTTATTTCCTTAATTTTGCCTTTTGGTTTATTTATTTTGTATCTCTTTTTGTATCTTTATGTAACGCTACCATTGTCTACAATGGGACCTGGTTTTCGTGTTCTACTATGTAACTGCTGTGATCCTATATACCACGTGTTCTAAATTATAATTATAAAGGGAATTAGGAATTATAGTTGGAGGCTATTTTTTTTTATCATTATTAACTTGTCTTTATCTTGTTTTTTTACCAACGAAATCCTTTTTTTAATAATGTAATTTTTATACACAAATCGGTAAAGTTATGGTTAATGTAAACTTTTTCTGAAATTGATAGTAAAATGTTTTTTTGTAACTAATAAATTCTTAATCTTTCATTTTTTTGTAACCCGATTATGATTTAATTTGATTTTGATTGAAGCAGAGAAAGCTGATGATGAATATAAGCTGAAAATGTGACAAACCCGGAAAGAAACTTAGAGTCCTTTCAACACTTTTTTTCCACCATTCTCACCATTTTATTCTGCCATTTTTGGGAGGAAAATTCCTGTACTACATTTGCATGTATCATGGAAGCAAAGTAATAGTAATGATTACTTATCTTGAAGGCCATAACACTTGGCAGCTATCCATAAGGTTAGCTAAGATATGTGATGGTAGATTGCCTTTTGAATTTTTTTTAAGAGATTATGGTAAGGGTCCAGAACATCAGAAGATAAAAGGTCTAGCTATATTTCAACATCCTATGAAATACCCGTTTTTCCTTTTGAAAATTCTCCAGTACATCACCAACCACAGCTAACTATTTCTCAAAATGCACAGCTTCTTGATCAAGACCCACATTGTTAAAGATTTCGGAGATACTTGAAGAAAACTCTTGGTTACGTTAAGGAGCTATTTCCCTCTACTTATGATCATTATTTGTAAATGACCTGACACAGTCAAATTGAGAGTTCCATCGTGTTTAATTTGGTAACCGCAGCACCATAAAATCTTGATCCACAAGCTTCCCGTGTACTTGGTGCAAGTTCCGAAAGTACTTATGGATTTCCACAATATGACCCATACCTGTGTTAGAAGATACTTCTTTCTCAACTAAATTTAAAAGCTGTGCTGAGCATCCATTGATGATTATATCTGCGTGTTTTTCCTTTAAAATACTCCACACTCTCCACATTTTATTTTACCTATTAGTTACCACTGCAAAGTTGGCACTTTGTGAATTTTCTTGACGCTCTATTATTGACACTTCTATGATTCCAGCACACTGTTGTGATGTCTTTTTCTGTGACCGTGCATTATGCACTTTCAGCAGGTAGCTGTCCCTGTATGGATAGTGACAGCTTGAATGACTTAACATTTGACCATCCATCCAATGTTAGCGTTAAACTGCAATTTTGCACTTTTTCTACAAGCTGTAGATCCACTTGCTGAGTTGCAGCATAAAGTTTCCCGCTGATGTATTTTGCTGATGGTGGATTATATACAGATCTTCATGTCTGGATCATGTGCTTGAAGGCATCAAGTTGAGCAGCATTGAAAGGTACCTTTGTATCATGGAAAACATTGAAATTGCTTTGTCAATGTTTATTTTTAGCGCTTCATTTGTCTTAAGCACATAATCTGTGATTGAACATTGCATGCTGTTGGTGGATGAGGAGGTACAAGATACTGGACTTGCATTTGCTGGTGTACAAGCAACTGTGGAAGGGGATCTACTGGTGTTGATAAAAGAGGACTATGCCGCTACTAGCAGACGATGTTCTAGAGATTCCTCACTTACACTGTAACTCACCCTGCTGGCTGAACATTTCTCTAGATAAACTCATATCCGCTATCTCATGCCACTTAATATTGATTCGTAATATTTGCATTTGCATTTTTAAGTTACCATACAATATTGTCGTTTCTCCCCACTCACTCTACATCTTTAGTCCACTTCCTTGCACTTTTGGCATTTCTAATACACTTTATACCTTATACGCTTTTGAAAACTCAACTTTATTTTAAACTTGTCTTTCACTTAGATACTTAAATATTTTAACGTGATGAATTTAGTTAATGGACTATTAGTACAGGAAAAATAGCTAGAAATTCTTGTAACAATAAAGAGATTCCGAAGTGGATGAAAAATTACGTAGGCCTACATGATTAAAAATAGTTACGTTTGAATAAACTAAATCTTTTATAAAAATTAAAATTTTTTTGCTATAAGGAGAAATTGGGGGGGGGGGGG
>CABEEJ010000383.1:188018-204753 GCA_901482245.1 Timema douglasi | reverse complement strand
ATCCGAACCACGGTGGAGGCCTGGCATTCCTCACATTCACAAGATGTCTTGTCAGAGGTGAAGGAAGGGTTTGGCAATCAAATAAATCTCTGCCAGGACCGAGGATTGAACCCCGGCCGCCAGCATAGAAGTCTGACACCTTACCCCTAGACCACCAGGTCACCCAGTAATTTAATTAACATCAAACTTGTTTCTTCCTTGACTCCCATATATAATTAAATCATGCTTTTGTTTAATATTCAGGAGAATAACTTATTAATAATTGATAACAAATTTTTTTTAGAGAATGCCAACCTAGGCACTGAAATAGAACCTAAGATATTTAGATTGGTATGCCAATAATTCTCTATCACCAAGATATTCTGGTTTATTCCTTAGACTCATAGTAGCACGTAATATATTATTTTAAGGTAACGGCCATGCAATGCTTGATAACATTAGAAGACAAACAAGTCACCGTGACTTAGATTGCTGGTAGTTGTTAGCCGTAAGAAGTCGACGCTTTCAGTATACCAAGTGTAAACATAGCTACAAGCTGTGAGCAAACTTTGAGGTTTAGTTCTACATAAAAAGAAGCGGAATCAACATTTTTTTGAGAAAATACTTTTTTTTCCCCTTTATTATCTTTGAAATTGAATATTGTCGGAGGGGCATTGTGATGATTGTATATACTATCAGATCACCATAAAAATGCTACATTAAGTTTCTACATAGGTCTGAGCACGTCTTTCGTCTCTACATTGACTTCCAAATGCATTGGAAAACGCCGGTGATGTTACGTAGGGGCATCTCGTCCATTCTGAGGATTAGACACACGATAATAGTGAAGATCTATATTAATTTAAGTATAAATTATAATAGTGCTATGTCTGTGCTACATCAATCTGTAGCTCAGTTTGCGGAAAGATCGGCCAATACTAATGTACTGTTTCCCAGGGGACGCCCGAATGTAATAATCGTACCTTCCTTCCATGGAGGTTCTTTCCATGTCCCGATGAAATTAGGGGCTGAGGATAGTGAATTTGATGGACTGGAACCAATGAATATCTAAACTAAACCTGAGCCTAATTAATTAAACCTTGGTGAACATGGGAATTATTCCCACAATGCATATAAATTGTGATAATAATCTTGACTCTCTTGGCTACATTTGTGGTGCGGTAACATTTAAAAATAGGTAGGTCGGTTTTACTCCACTCATTAAGAAGTGACCCACTTCAGTGGCCGAAAGATCTAAGGTGCTCCACTCGCAATAGATTAGACTGCCGATGACGGGGAGATCGGAGCTAGATCCTTGTCGGGTGTATTGAGGGTGGTTTTTCTTAAATAGTTTTCCACTCTCTCTCTCTTTCTTCACGCAAACATTGGTACACTTCCTATAAATTCAAACTTCCTAATCCCTAACTGATTAGCGTAATTAGTACATAAGCATATAGCTAGAATGAGTAGTAAGACAGGCGTTAAAAAATTAAGGAGTGTTATAAGCTTTTCTTTGGATGTGAAATTGGTGAGAAAAATTAAAATTGGGCCCCTAGTTTTTGTTGTGCCATATGTGTCAGACGTATCGCGGTTTGGGTTAAAGGGTTCTCGGCACAATAATTTTGCTATTCCAGTGATTTGACGGAAACTAAAGATCACTCTATGGATTTATACTTTGGTCTTACAAACATTCCAGGCATCAGTTATAAATAAAACACACACTATAAATACCTTAATTTACATCTTACATGAGGTTTGTGCTTCATAGTGTAGAATTGCCTGTGCCAAAGCCTCAATAAAATGCCATACTTAATTATTATTATTAGCACCGCGTCTTACTACCCGTTCGGGTTATACGCACTTACGCTAATGTGTAATGGTAGGGTGATTGTGAGATGAAATGGAGGACCTACAATTTAACGTGGAATCCGAACCACGGTGGAGGCCTGGCATTCCCCACAGTCACAAGATGTCTTGTCAGAGGTGAAGGAAGGGTTTGGTAATCAGATAAATCTGTACCGGGACCGAGGATTGAACCCCGGCCGCCAGCATAGAAGACTGACACCTTACCCCTAGACCGCCAGGTCACCCACCACGTCATACTTAATGATGATGAACCAGAAGAAGAGCGTTTAGAGGATCGTGATAAATATTTGAGAAGTGATAAAATTTTTGAAGTTTCCTGTTAGCCTTCTGGACCACATTTAATTACTTGGGGAGATATAAATGACCTTGTCTGAGATTAGAACCTATCTAAAAGTCAATCAGAACTTTTAGGCTCTAGATAAAATGGCTGGAATCTCTTCCACAAAGAAGAAAATGTTTGTGTTTTCAGAGATAAGTAGAATTACTTTACTGGGTTTGTTTTCCCCTTGTATTGCTATTAGATCATGTTTCAGATATGAAATACTCGTATATGTGAGCATGAAACTCCTACTGGATAAAATTATTTACGAATAAGGGCTGGTCTTATGACTAACAGATGAATATTGCTATCGGGAGGATAAGTTAGCGACCAGATAAAGGTTAACAGCCACTTTAATATTTTACGCATATTATGAACTGAATTTATCTGCCGGATAGCTATCTGTAGGATAAATATATTTTTATGCAGAAAACGCAAGTTTGGTTTTGTTTTTACTGGTACGCGCATGCGTATAAACCTTGCTGCTATCGCTACAACCTGGCTTGTGGCTACAACGCTCAACATTAATTTTGTTAAATAATGGCTGCTAAACGAGTGCGAGGGAACAGATGACGTCACGTGGGCGCAGAAGCTAGGTTGTCTTGCACGTACTAATTTCGTGTTTGCCGAAATATGGTTAATAATTTGGTACAGCGTCTACAAAATTGATTTATTGTACTCACACTTAATTATTCTTTTCTTATATAACTATAACCCTACAAATAGCTTGTCAGTTATAAAAAAAAATAGGGAATTAAATGTTCTAACTTTATACATAATTAGAGCCTGGGCCAATTAAACACGTTAACCAAGATTTTAACCTGAAAGAAGATTCTGATAAGCTAAACCTCACGAAAAACAAAGCGTCAATATGGCAACGCCCATTTTAAATTTAAGATAAAAGTTATCAGGTATTTAAACCTCCTGATAAAAAGATGATGGATAAATACATTTTATCTGGCAGATAAATGCTATCTGGCAGTCATATGACGTACCTTTAACTTATCTACCAGATAAAAATATTTATCGGCCAGATTAATATTTATCAAGGAGTCATAAGACCCAGCCTAATACAATTAGAATGTCTGTGGTGACTTGAAATTCAATGCTCTTTTCCTTGGACTACAAATTATTTTCACAACGTACTACAGTTTTTTTTTGTGAGTGTGACAATAGAGACTGGATAAATCACTACACCCAAACACAGAGGGCAAAGCGAACATCACCAACTCAAGAAGGAAGAATGTAGTAAATACACCACTAGTAGTGGTTGGTATGAATGTTTCGGGCCACTTTCTCCCATAAGGTTAACATTGATCTGCTTCCTTGAATAAGGCGGATCACTTTCTCCCATAAGAATAAAATTGATCCTCCACATTACGAAGTTTGGTCACTCTCTTAACTGGGTAGATGGGTTACTTTCTCCCATAAGAATAGCCTTGATCAGTGAAGGATCAGGAAATATTGTTTTGGGTGTTTGACCTTTCTTTCAAGTTTTATCTTGTAGGTGACCTGGTGGTCTAGGGGTAAGGTGTCAGACTTCTGTGCTGGGGTCCAGGGTTCAATCCCTGGTCCCGGCACAGATTTATCTGATTACAAAACCCTTCCTTCACCTCTGACAGGACGTGTATTAATCACAACTGTGAATGTGGGGAATTCTAGGCCTCCATCGTGGTTTGGATTCCACGTTAAGCTATAGGTCCTCCATTTCATCTCACAATCACCCTACCATTACACATTAGCGTAAGTGAGTTCAACCCAAACGGCTAGTAAGATGCGGTGCTAATAATAATACTAATAATAATTTATCTTGTACCCTCCTTACTATTGAGGTGGGTTATTTTCTCTATTGCGAATAATACTAAGAATAATTTGTCAAAGTGAGTTGGTGGTAGATCGGGAAATATTATTTTGGGGGTTGACAATTCTTCCGAGTTTTATCATTGACGATTTTGGTCACTTTCTCTCACATTGCTCGTCTTCACAGGGAAGATGGGTCACTTTCTCTCATAAGAATAGCATTGATAAATGACGGATCGGGGATTATTATTTTGGAGGTTTGAGCATCGATCCTCCTCATTGTGGAGTTAGGTCACTTTCTCCCATATTAATAATAATAATAATTAGCACCGCGTCTTACTACCCGTTCGGGTTATACGCTTTAAGTACTAATTACTTTAACGGATTAGGAATTGGGAAGGTTGAATTAGAGAAAGTGAACCCGCATTTGCGTGGAGGGAGAGTGGAAAACCATTTAGGAAAAACCACCCCCAGTTCACCCGACCGAGATTCGAACCTCGATCTCCCCGTCCTCAGCAGTCGAGCTGAACACGACTAGTGCGTTAGCCAACTACGCCACCGAGGCGGGTCTTCTCCCATATTGATCCTTCCTATAGAGCAGGTGGGTAATTTTTATCATAAGAATAGCATTGGTCCGTGGTGAATCAGGAAACAATATTTGGGGAAAGTAGGAGGCGGAACGAGGGAGCAAACCAGGAGTTTATAAAATAGTTACACCATTAATTTGATAAAAATTTATAAATCACTAACATTTTACTATAATATAACTACGTATTTGTTGTTATTCGTTTAACCGTTTATTAAAACGTTTCCCAGGAGGCATCTGAGGAAGCGAGTAACGTCACCTCCCACCATAACTAATTTTGACTAAACTATTTAATTTTGATAAATCCGTGATGTTTCGCGTGATGAAATCAGGCTATGGTATTCACAAGCAATCGAGTTTCTAACTTAATATAATATTTATTACAAACGTAAATAAACAAACTTCGTTTTCAATACACTTACGTACAAAACATAAAGACTGAATTTTTTATGTTTCCAATGGTAAAAACATTTGTATTATTTTGCAGTAACCGTATGCAAGAGTGTCACATCCATTATCTAAAATATAGTGTTTGTCATCTCCTGGTGAAAGTGCAAGTTTATTCAAGGAGATACTATGAAATTAATGTTTCTCACTTCTTATCATGGACATATTGGTGTAGTGTAAGATCGCCTACCATAAACCTGTTTTATAATGGGCATTTTTAAATATTTTTTTTTGAGAACGATTTTTGACACACCTTTACCTACTTTATTCTCCTCAATACTCTCCTTTAGAATAGAGTAAAGCTTCAGCCGAAGTCCTACAAACTGGTGACCTGGTGGTCTAGGGGTAAGGTGTCAGACTTCTGTGCTGGCGGCCGGGGTTCAATCCTCGGTCGCAGCAAAGATTTATCTGATTACCAAACCCTTCCTTCACCTCTGACAAGACATCTTGTGAATGTGGGGAATGCCAGGCCTCCACCGTGGTTCGGATTCCACGTTAAACTGTAGGTCCTTCATTTCATCTCATAATCACCCTACCATTACACATTAGCGTAAGTGTATATAACCCGAACGGGTAGTAAGACGCGGTGCTAATAATAATAATAATAATCCTACAAACTCTTGAATACTCTCCATTCATTTCATCCTTCATTTTACACAGGAGTTTTTTTACTGCACGCTCTGTGTAAAAAATGTGTTTCTGGATAGTCTGAAGTGTCGAATCGGTCTATATTATCAAACATATCCACATACACATTTTCTGTTTTCAATTTTTAGCAGATGGAGTCTATGTCTGTTAATAAGAGCTTTACATTTTTTCATGTTTACTTTTAACACACTTATAATGAAAGTTATACACGATAACCTTGCTTATTTCAAAGATTCAAATGCCTGCATATATAGGTTTATTCTAAAGTAGGCTTATTTTTCTCATGTGAACCCCAACTAACTCTTCCGTGAAGATCGTATCAGCAATTGATGCTGGGAAATCAACCACTTCCCGAATATTGCACTGTTCATGAGTTTGATAAAGTCATTTTCAAATCCATTTACTGCAATTTTTTTGTTTAGAAGTATTAAAATCAATATATGGTTTCAACCAAGCGCTCTGATTGAAAGTTAGGACTCTGTGTATCTTTTGAAGCTTCTTACCCAAGGAAATATAAAGTTTTAAACTACTGTAGTGTACCACTTAATTTTGTTTACGATTTAGTTTGGGAACTAGATTTTTTGTTTTCCCGCTGGTTGGAGAGTTCAGATTGGATTATATATACTTAGAGAATGGGGATAACAACTCAGGGGTAGCTATGGACTTTCTAGGGGCAAGTGGATAGTCACTGTCCGTGACATGAATTCATTCCTGGTACTATAGATCTACTTCTGATATATAGCACACAGGGCTACCATCAGCAACTGAAATTAAATTTCCAATATGTCCATGATAAGAATTGAGAAACATCAATTTCCTTCCTTCTTCTGTGACCTGTGCTTCAGCGTATAAAAGAGTGTCCGTGTGAATGATGAGCCACTCTGGGAATGGCTCTGGTTATAGCTAGTGCAAGCGAAGGCGAGGATAATAACAATGTAAGCTAAATTTCCTTTTCGGCATAATAATCTATGTTTTCAAAATTCTCTTTCGGTAGTTAGGAACCATTTCTTATATCAATTGACTTAAAACTTGGAACTTTCATTATGAACTTTTTCACTTAGTATATGTGTCAAAGATTAATGGAAATAAAACTTAGGACTTTGACTAGAGTTGGTAATGTTTATATTTCTTTTGCACTTGTGTTTATTTCGAAGAGTAACTAACTTTAACTTTAAACGTTTACTCTTACTATATGTGTCAAAGAGTAATCGAAATAAAACTTAGGACTTTGACTAAAGTTGAAATATCCAATGGTAGTATTTCTTTTGCACTTGTGTTTATTTCGAAGAGTAACAAATTTTAACTTTAAACGTTTACTCTTAGTATGTGTGCCAAAGATTATTGGAAATAAAACTTAGGATTTTGATTAAAGTTAAAATATCTAATGGTAATGTTTATATTTCTTTTGCACTAGTATTTATTTCGAAGAGTAGAGAACTTTAATTTTTACACTTACAATATGTGTTAAAGATTAATGGACTTAAAACTTGGAAATTTAACTAAAACAAACAAAAAAGTGTTTAATTATTCTTTATTGGTATTTAATAAACAAAATAGGACGATGAATTTTGTTCTTACTCCCTTTTTTACGTTCATCCTTAGGCATCACATGGTAATCAAAGTCTGTAAGATAATCTTTTCTGAGGCATAGTTACGTTCTGGTTAAATGGTATTTGTTGTTGAGATAGGCCGTGGGGAACTGCCCGCAGTTGTTCTATATTGCGTGGGCATTGCTGATGTTTTCCCCTTTTTTTTAGCAATTTTAACTTACCTAGCACACTCTTTCAATTTGCGTATTGTTATTATTAATTTATTTTGTTTTTGAACCATCAAAGTTAGGCGTTAGAGTAAAAATATGGTCCACAATGAGACTCCCTGTGGGACGGGCACGTCACGCACAAAGAGGGAGAAAAATAGGGGGGAGAGACAGGAGCCCTGGTAGACAGGGCTTTCAGGAAACCGAACTGGTGATCCGGCAGGAGGGGGTGCACCTCCAGTCGGGCCAAGATCAGTCTCTTGGCAACTTTGCCGACGCAAGCGAGTAGAGAGATAGGATGGTAGGACGAGGGGTATCCGGGTGGTTTCCCCTGCTTGTGGATAGGTATGACAGTTGCCACCAGCCACTGCGCGGGAAAGTACAGCAATAAAAACATCGCGTTGAGGATGCAGAGAAGAAGGACGAAGGCTTTACGAGGAAGGTGGGCCAGGAGGAGGGGGATATCCGGTCCAACCCGGTAGTGGACGCGGCGCGAAGCCTCGCCACGGTCCTGGTCAGCTCGGAGGGGGTTAAGAGCCGCAGGTCGGGGTACGGGAGTTGACCTGCCACCGGGGCTAGGAAGTGTCCGGGGGGATCCGCTTGCTCTCTCTCCAGTAGTCCCGGTCGCCTCGCGAAGCTGACCTGGAATCCCACCGCCAGAGCCTCTGACTGGTCTGTGGTGGAGGACGTCAACCCACCCACCACGTGGAGCTCGGGGATCAGATCCTTCTTGTGACGTATCCCCTTCAGATGACGCCACAGAGAGAGATCTTTTGTGTCGAGAGCGACAAGAGCCTTAGCCTCCCTCTGCCACTGTCTGAGCTTGCGCCGACCGTGAGAGTGGAGCACGACGTATATCTCCTGGACACGGGGGAGACGACCTCTCTGCCACAGAGCACGCGCTCTATCACGGAGTAGCATGTCGTCTATCATGGTAGGGGGAGGGGGGGGGAACAAGGGGGTCAGCGGATCGGAATCGACGACTCCGCCGCCGACAGGAGGGAGGCGGTGAAGAGTTGAACCTGCCAGTCCAACTCCCCGACGTCGGGTATGGGGACGGCTGGGGCCACAACGCGGTTCAACCTAACCTGGAATCTAGGCCAATCTGCGCGTCGGTAGTTGAACAATGGCGGCGCATTTGTCTGGAGAGGAAGAAATCGCATAACGCCAGTCACAGGATTATGATCGGAGGAGTGGGAGAGATTGGTGACCAGAGGGGTCAGAAACGGCCTCCTCGTGGTCAGGATCAGGTAGCTGGGATGCTGTCGAGAGTGGTCGGGTAACTAGGTGGGCAGATGAGGACGGTGGATAAATAGGCCGGTCCTGTCGACGAACCTCCTCAGAACCATACCGCGCGCTTGAGGCTCCACGCACCCCCAAGAGACGTGCCTGGCGTTAAAATCGCCCGCTATCATAACGCTAGCATCGAGAGCACGCAATACGGCCAAATCGGCCACAGGCGGACCGTAAACGCAAACGAGAGTGACGGAGTACGCGGAACCCAACAGCCACACGGCGACCGCCTCCAGGGACACGAGCCGGGACCGAACCAACAGGGCCACGCAACCCCCCCTACGGTGCCCACCTCAGTCCACTTGGAACTTGAAAGACGGTGTCCGCTCTAAACCACGTCTCCGTCAGAAACGCCACGTCCACATCGGTCATCAACTGGATAAGCTCGGGAATCCTAATGACTAGCGATTTATAATTCCGGAAAAGGAGTTTGATATCATCAATCAAACAAAGAATGGGACACTTCGTTAAGGATTTAAATCTTGCCCCCCTAAACCGGGGCGGCCACAAATTGTGTCAGACATTCCCTAAGGTAGGAAAGTTTCTCACAGATAAGGAGCGAGCGGAAAAGCTCCCATATCTTTTCGAGATTATGGATAAGGGACGTGAGATTAGCGGTCCTCGTTTTAAGAGTTTTGTTTCATTCCATTCATTTTGCACATAAAAATACATAAGTTATATATCGTCGCAAGATAAATCTTAAGTCTAAGGGCTTACAAGTTTTATCCTAAATTTTCTTAAGTTAATAATGTTATCTTACTTCTGACATTGGACATGTACAATAAAAAACATAAGTACTAAATTATTAATTACATTACTCTAATTATTTACATAATACTTATGATGTAGAGTCTTTTTTCCACCCTTGATATGGTTCCATCTGTGGGCGACTTATTCAACCCTTAACATGGAAGTAGGTGGTCACGATGGCTCGATGGGTCACTTTTGTCTGAGACGGTCACCTACCTGTCTCGAGTGTAACAATGCTCTTCTGGATTTTTTTTTTGGAAAATTAGATGCCTCTAGAAGATATTTGAAGTGGTCTTCCACCGTTTCAATGAAAAATATTTGTAAATTGAATCCTTTCTGAAACTTTTTTTGAGGGGGGAGGGGTCTTTGCTTGAAAATTTTTTAAAGTTACATGCATCTAAAATATGTTTGGTGTGCTCCTCTGCTAGAAATGTTTAAAATTTGGACGGCCCTAGAAGCTATTTAGAGTGATTCTCACCTGAATTTTTCCTACAGTTGTTTGCCTCTAAGAGCTCTTTGAAGTGGTGATCTCTGGAAATTTTTTGAAAATTGGACGTATCTAGAAGTCATTTGGAGTTTTAATAAAGGGCATCTTAAAACTTCATAATCGAATATATCAGAGGGTTTTTAATGTGTCTGGAGGGAGGGGGGTGGACTTATTCCAGAGAATGGCAAATTCTTTTCAGGGGGCAATGCCAACTCCTGCTCTGCCGGTTGCGCCGCCATGGTTATATTGTAGATAGCTAATATTTATAGTTCGGTGAGTTAAATATTCACATTTTAAGCTAAAGTTACTTTATTTATGTCATATTTTTGGTCTTATTTGCATATTTAAAAAATATTTCAATATGTTTGGTAAGCATTCAATAGCTTTTTACATTTTGTATTCTAGTTAATTAGTTAACAAGTTTAAATTAAATGGCCATCCTGATTATTTTAATAAATTTTCAGGCCTTACGGAGCACAGGACTTCGCAAAAATGATCCCAGACTGAATGAACTTATGGACAACCTACGTGAAATTCATAGGAATTCAAACAGTGATGGTGGCTCTCCAGAAACACAGAAACTAGATCGGGACACATTTAGGAGGTAAAGACAGATATTAATGAGGAACGGAGGTCATACATATAAAATTGATATATATATATATATATATATTTCAAAATTTTGATTTTATTCTGTTATCTTTTCTTTATTTTAAAGAAGGGACACAACATGTTGTGTTATAAAATATATAAGTTATTTCTAAAGTCATAATAATACTTCAATAGCAGAATGACCCATATCTACTGGCACACCAACTAAACTTCAAGCTTGTGTAATTGGATTTGCCGGTGATAGGGAGATCGGGGCTCAAATTTCTGCTAGCTGTACTGAGAGTGCGCAAACAACTGAATTAAAGTGTCAAAATTGCAACCGTTGGCAAAGAAGAGAATGACAGGAAAGTTTGAATTAGCTGTGGAGGAGAGAAGGGGGTAATTCAGGGACATAGTATCCATGTAATTCGTTATCTGGACATATCAGCTTCTAAGGATGGATAGAGGGTGAGGAATCTAGGGAAAGAGTTATTAGAGGATGAATGGGGGCTGAAGAAGATAAAGTTCAGTTGGGAAGGGAATATGGGATTGCAGGAGGTGGTTGAGAGAGGCAAGGTAGTGAATCTATTAATAACCATTGCCAAGCTGAACTTGCTATACATAACTATAGTTAATAATCGTAACCTTCTTACTAAAAAAAAGTGGCCCAGAAGAATATTATTTCGTCTACTTTCAGTATTCACTCATAATTTAATGATTAGCAGGCCGCTAAATATACCCTATATTAATATGTATGAACTAAGATTATCGTCCTCTCACATAGTAATTAGTTAAATAGCTCCTGTATTAAAATGTATAAGCTAAAATATAATTAACTTGTTTTGGCTTATTAATACATTTTGTTATTTCTTAGATTCAAGCAAGCAAGGAATAAAATGCTATAACTCATTTGGATAGTTTTGATATGATATTAAAAGGTTAAAGCTATGTTTTGTTTGTAGCGTAATCTCTGCTAACATCGTCCTCATCTCAAGAGCATTCAGGCATCAATTCATAATTCCAGACTTTCAAGGATTCACAAAACACATTGAAGATTTTTATTGGAAATGCAAGTCAAACACAGAGGGCAAGGTAAACTTTAATTATATTAGGTCATTAAAATAAGGCATTATTTTTTTATAAAATTTATGTTTATATGTCAAAAATACAAAATAGTTATATTATTTAGCAGCTAAATTGAAAGGTAAAGTAAATAAAATTATCGTGCTATAGATTTCAAACAGTCTATTTTAAATGTAGTATATTATAAAGATATCTTAATAATATTAAAAATCTAAATCTAAGTTCAACAGGACTCTGATTAATAAAAAACACTTTTTTATTTAATTTGATCATATTTTATTTAAATGTTATAACTACAAGATCATATATATTTTCATACAATGTGTTTGAGAGTGTATAGCATATGCTCGGTACTTCTTTTAAATATTATTTAATTTGATAGTATTGGATAAAACTTAATTATTAAAGTGAACCTAATAGGAGATTAATTTTTGAAGCGTTTTCAATACTCACCTTGCTAATTATATAAAGATTTATCATTTTGTTAAGTCACTTTAATAGTTGTCAGTCAGGTTGGAAATCCGCCCACTTGATTAAAATGGCGTAAATTATCAAATTTGGCAGTAATTACATATTTTCTCAAACTTGATGTTTTTATTAATATGGTGAAATGAGATAATCTTATATACATATGTACAGTACATATCTTAATATAAAAGGTCAAAAGACCTTACTCACTCACTCATCTCCCAAAGCCCTGAACCTGGAATTTTAAAATTAGTCAGGGAGGTTCCATTCAGGTCATATAATTCCGATAAGAAGATGTTTTGTGAAATTCAACCCCCAAGCGGGTGAAACGGATGTTGTAATATTGTGATTGTGAATAAAACAATAAAAAAAACTGTCAGAAAAGCTGGGAATCTGAAATTTGGCTGGAAGGTAGAAAGATTGCCCCATTTAATCAGAAAAATAAAGCTGGATAAATTTCAAAATGGGTCTCCGGGATACAAGGGAGGGAGAGGCAATAGTTAGAATAAACATTTTGATGAGGTAGAAAATTAAAATTTGGCAGAGAGCTAGAAGGAGACAACAACTCCAAATAACCATATAATTCTTGAAATATGCACTTTCTAAGAGTGAGTTGTAGAAAAGGTGTTGGGGGCCTAAAATTTCCAAAACTAATAGAATTAACTACTGATATGTGTGAAATAAAATTGATATTTGGAGGGCAATGTATCATTACAAATATTCATAAGTGTCTGAAAATTGTAAGTCTTTACTTGGGATTTCAGAAACTAAAAAACTTTAAGCTGTGTTAGAAAATTTAAATTTAGGGAGCAGATACAATGACTCCTTAAAATAACAAAATTAACCTTAAAATTTACTAGTTTAGTGTGGAAGTTGATGAAATAGTGAGGAAAGTGAGGGGGTTGGGTTCCAAATTTCAAAAATGAATATTTAAACGACTACGTCATTGTTTGGTAGAGAACTGACATTCAGCAAGCAGATAGAGGCATCACTAAAAATAAACGTAAAAATACGAACATTTTATATTTTGTGTGTAAACAAGTGCATGTGATGTTAGTGTTTTTCTTAAATAGGGTGTTTATAGAGGTATAATTTCGTCGTTTTAAAGTAGTTTTTGTCATTTCCTGAGAGAATACATTTGTTGTAACATGTATTACAAAGTTTTAATATATTTTTTTAAATCGCTAATGGACTAATCATAATTGAACAATTGAAATTCATCGGTACACTTCTATTGCGAACTATCGCAAAATGGCTAAGAGGAAATCCTTGTTCGATTGTTTTGATAAAGTGAAAGAGTCTCACGTCATTCCCGATCATGATCTACAAAGTGATAAATATTATCCAACAGTAATGAAGGACACTAATATCGTTCAAGAATGTAATACAATACCAGGTAAGTGTACTTGATTTTAAAAATTAGAACTTTATCATTTGATTTCTTTTTTGTCGCCACGTTTTACTGCCTTTCTGGGTTATGTGTTTATGAACTAATTACGCTAATGGCCTATGTGTGAGCTAAGTTGAATTTAGAGGAAGTATGCCCGAATTTGAGTGGAGGAAGATTAGAAAACCATTTAGGGAAAATACCACTAAGTACACCTGACCGGGATTCGAACCCACATTTCCCCGTCATCGGCAGTACGGTGTATTTCAAGAGTGACCTCTTAGACCAAAGGTGACCAAATCATGGCACGCCTGAGTCACCGTAGACTTTTTTAAATATAGTAAATTATAACAATGTCAAATAAATCATCTAAGTTAATAAATTGCTAGAATTTTAGCTATTAATTTGGTCGTCTGTGTGTATTGTTTCCCGCCACTCAAGCTGCCTTTCTCTCCCCCTTCCGCCACATACTCTACACCCCCTTACACTGCCACGTGCCACCCTGTACATATTCATTAGTTGCTATTTAGTGGAATACTGACTGGTATGTACTGTGCTATACTCAGTATTAAAATATTTGTTTCTCATTATAAAGAGGAAAAAACCAAACAATCTAAAATTCTTATGAAACAAATAGCCGAAAATATTGTTAATGCATTTTAGTGTGGATAGTCCCTCATAGATGTCATATTCTGAAAATTGAAAAATGACACCTGGACACGGGAATCGAACCCGGGACCTTCGGCTTAGTACGCTAAACTATGAGTGAAGAATGACCATGGGCACGGGACGAATCCTGGATAGCTCAGTGGTAAGAGCATTGGCGTACTAAACCGAAGGTCCCGGGTTTGATTCCCGTGTCCAGGTATCATTTTTCAATTTTCAGAATATGATATCTATGAGGGACTATCCACACTAAAATGCATTAACAATAGTTTCGGCTATTTGTTTCATTAATATATGCAATCCTGTACAATTTTATATATATATATATAAAATTGTCGAATGGCTGGAAATAGGTCAACTACCGAGTCGCTAATGGCTGCGTTGTCTGATGGCTGTGACCTTTGATAATCACATGTTTATAAGCTGACGACTTCCGCACGCCCATCTTAGACTCTGCCTTAAACTATGAGTGAAGAATGACCATTGGCAAGGGACGAATCCTGGATAGCTCAGTGGTAAGAACATTGGCGTACCTTTTCCCACCCCCAACCTATAGTGGCAAATTTCAGCCCTCAAGGGCGCCAAATCCTTTCATGTGGTGATTGTTCGTTTCCCTATGTCGTGTTCGTTTTCGAGAGCCCTTCGGGGCTGGTGTTAATGTTTGTCCTTCTATGTTTCCCATGTTTTTATTCATGTCTTCATGTATTTGTTTAATTGTTGAATAATAAAAACCATATAAACAAACAAACAAACATTGGCGTACTAAGCCGAAGGTCCCGGGTTCGATTCCCGTGTCCAGGTGTTATTTTTCAATTCTCAGAATATGATAACAATATTCTTATACCAATCAGGAATTAAAAAATTTATATTACACTGCCAGTTTTTCGAAAAATGGTGGTGGTACGAAGATAAGTTTAGGTTAGAGATTTTGGGGTAGAGTGGCACACCCAAGATTATCTCAGATAGTGGCACGCCAGAAAAATAAAGGTTAGCACATCATTCGTCCACCGAAGTGGGTCACTTAATATATTACAAAGTAAAATGATTACACTTGTGTCACAATAACATAATACAAAATGGGAAATTAATTCGATATTTAAAAACACGTTCTATATGATTTGAATTTTTAATTAAATCACGTTAAATATAAGCGTGTGGTATTATTATTTTGTGAGTTTAACAAACTTTTGTGACCTTATGAATGGCCGTTAAAAAAATTACACTAGGCCTCAGGGACGTAGCCTGCGGGGACTGGCCCCCCCCCCCTCAGGAAAACTATATCCTTTATGTTATTTAATATATAAATATATTTTTACAAAAAAGACCATAAATAAAAATTAAATAGCAAATTTTTTATTAAAAATGAATTTGTATTCCAATTGTTAAATATTGTTAATAAATAAGATTTTTCCTTTTTTTAATCTAGGAAATGAGAATAGATATAAGAACGCAGTTGCTGGTCCCAGTCACTCATAAAGAGAGGATGTAGCTTTGGAGTTTGATGGAAGTAATAATATATGCGGTCTCATCTAGCGCCAACCTTTCCCTGTGCCAAATTACACTGAAAACGCAAAAGATGATAAGAAAATCAAACGTCGTGACCATAAATTTCTTCAACGGTGGTATTCTGAATTTCCTTGGCTTCACTTTCAAAGTGAAGAAGTTGGAATATTGTGCTTCGAATCAAAGAATGAGAATCTCTTTGGCTACAGCTCAAAACTTGAAACCACGTTCATTAGTAAAGGTTACAAAAATTGGAAAAAAGCTGAAAATAAATTTAAAATGCATGCAAAGAGTAGTATCCATGAGGAGGCTGTAGAAAAAAACACACACAAAAGAAAAACGTGATTCAGTGGCCAAACAAATTTATAAAGAAAAATAAAATCTGTAATTTGTAGCCTGAAAGGCATTACATGCACACATGACGTCTCTTAGAGATCTTGGAAGACAAGGCACTCCAATACGAGGTCACAATAACAGTGATGGGAACTATGAACTATAAAGCGTTGCTTGCTCTGCGCACTGGTGACATTCCTGAACTCAAACAGTTTAGTTTTCGATCGAAGGACTTCACTACTCATGACATCCAAAATGAAATGATAAAAATTATGGCAGACTTTGTCCTAAGAGAAATAATGAATGAAATACGGAACGTAAAGTATTTTAGTTTTATTGTAGATGAGATACCAGACATTTCCAAGAAGGAACAAGTTTTAATCTCTGTAAGAATTGTAAATGAAAATATGAAACCAAAAGAGTACTTTTTAGGTTTCCATGAAACAAGTTCAACCACAAGTTCCCCTAACAAGTCTGCTCATGGATACCTTGACGCGATTTCACCTCTCCCTGGAGAATTTTCGGGGTCAGTGCTATGATGGTGCTTCAAATATGCGAGGAGTTCATAATGGTGTCCAAGCTAAACTCAAAGAAAAACAGCCGTTAGCAGTGTATGGACATTGCACTAATCATTGTTTGAATTTAGCGCTGCAAGACACTGCTCGTGCGATCCCTCTTATGAAGGACTGTTTGCAATGGGTACATGATGTGGCCATAGTTATGAGCACAAGTAAAAGAAAATCGAAACTTCTACGCATCACACATCACAGGGT